>JAXCGZ010016452.1:0-18845 GCA_037179515.1 Halocaridina rubra
GAACAACAATGAAATCATAACCAGTTGCACAGTATTACAATCAAAATACAAATTCACACAAATACAAACACACACACACACACACACACACACACACACGCACACACACACACACACACACACACACACATACACACACACACACGCACACACACACACACACACACACACACACACACACACACACATACACACACACACACACACACACACACACACACACACATATCTATATATATATATATATATATATATATATATATATATATATATATATATATATATATATATATATATATATATATATATATAAGAAAAAGGAAAACAAAACTGAGAGTAGAGTTTGAGTTTAATTTTAAAGTTAACTGACGAAGTACATGTATACGAGTATTTGCTCCAAAGATATTAGTGACATTGAAAAAATTATATTACGTACACTGTCACTATAAGTCACCATTTGGGAGGGGACACAGAAGGATTGAAACTGAGGAATTGAGGCTGGATGCCCTTCCTGTTGCCCCGCCGTGGGCTCGAACGTGGCACAGTCACTTCATTAACCAAAATCCTAAAAATAAAAAAATGAAGACCCAAAGTAGAGTCGAGACCCTAGGTTTGGGAAGCTATAAATTCATATCGCCTTTTGAGTTTGATTCGTGGCCAGAGTTACTAGAAATATAACAGGGAAGAAGGGTAAGGGCGATTCTCGTGTGATGGTAGCACCTGTGAACTCAGCAGGCTAGGGAAGTATACTAATAGATATCCTAGGTTAATAAGGAAAGTAGTTACCATCATGTAGCAATCAAGTCAACAAAAATAATCTAAATGAGAATCTAGAAAAAAAAATTCAAAAACTTTCAAATATTTATAGTTAATATATTATGACCTATCATGATTTCTGACCAGTTGTGTGTTTTGCAAGAAGACCCGCTGGGTCAATAATCAGGTCACGGAAATATGTTAGAGCAGTTATGACCCCCCCCCCTCTCTCCTTCTCTCATTTCGTGTGACCGGTTTTAGGAAATAACGATCAGCTGGGGGATGCATAACTGGGTTACTGGAGATGACCTTGAGATGATGGTTTGGTCTAGTATGGGCGTGGGATGCACCCTAGGATTCATGGGTCATGAGGGAGGGGGAGGGTGACATGGCACTTGTATTTATGGGGAAGGAGAGATTGAAAAAAGAAAAGAAAAAGTAATGGATGGGAAGAGACCCAGTTGCGGATGAAAGAGGAAAACTGAAATATATACTGGTAGAAAAGGGAAAAATAAGAAAATATTGTAGTTTATAAAAGAGGAAGGGAACAATGAAGTGGATTAGATGTGCGTTTGAGAGAGAGAGAGAGAGAGAGAGAGAGAGAGAGAGAGAGAGAGAGAGAGAGAGAGAGAGAGAGAGAGAGAGTCATTACAGAAATAGAATAGAAAATAAAAACCGAAGAAGAAACCAACACGAGCAAGATATAAGATATGAAGAACTGTAAGTAACAGAAAACAGGAAAAACATAATGAAGAATTCAAAGAAAAATATAATATGGAATAAAAGCAAGAATAAGTATTAAAAGAAAAAGAAAGAACGAGAAATATAATAAAAGCATAGTAGAAAAGGGAATAAAAGTCCAAGAAAATATTTCAAAGCTTATTAAAAGAAATAATAAGTAACATTCGAGTGAGGTTAACAACAAGAGGGAAATACGAGAACACTTTTGATAACCATATTTGAAAACAGGACATCAAACAGGAATCAGACAGGTATTATTTTGAAGCGTTGACATTCGAGTAGAGTGTAGTATATTTTACTTTATACAGAGCTGCAGGACGACGCTTATTACTGGCAATCTTGAATGGTGTGCTGACTTAGTCTGCTGACTTAATAGGGTCTACAAAACTAGGAAAACAAAAACAAGAAGACTTTAGTTCCTGGAAGTGTTACACATTCTTACTGTAAAAGAGGGCCGTGGGACGGACGTCATTGCTAATTTATACAAAATTGTTTTTAAAAAGACTCATTCAAGTGGTGTACTCCTTTAGCCTACTAAGAATACAGGGGTTATTAAACGAAAAAAAAAATAACAAGGCCTTATTTCTTGAATGAGTAGTAAACATTATTCATATATATTAAATCGAGCTGTACGACGGATATTGCAGCCCGAATTGAAAGCCGAGCTCCTAAGATTTTTTAGTATTCCATAAATGTAAAAGGCACGCTTACTTATCCTGCTCAGTCACAGGGTCTACTAAACATAGAAATACTAGCCAAAGAAAATGAAAATATTAGGCCTTGTTTGTTGAAAGAATTGCCAAATTTATGCATGTTTTTTTTTTAAGGGCAATACTGCACACATTAAACCAGAGTCCGTGGAACAGCTGTTCTCCTTAATGACCGGTAATTCAGATGGTATACTCACTCCAGTTTTTGACCAAATAGGACCTACCAGACTAGGAACACCAAAATAACAAGATTTTATTACAGAAAAGAGTGGTGAACTGGAGGACGAACATTGCAAACAAATGCAAAGAAATTGCAAACACAGCTATACTAGGGAAAAGGCTCTTTCACTTTTGTGTACTCACATAGCCACCTGATCAGACAGAGTCTATTAAGCGAGAAAAAAACAAAATATAAGGCCTTGTTTCTAAAAAGCACGAAACTTATAAGAACAGGTCAAACACTAATACTTTTATACATAAATATGTAAAGTAATATGGTCTATTGGTGGACTTTTTTCAAATATATATATATATATATATATATATATATATATATATATATATATATATATATATATATATACAATCTCAAAAAAAACTATCTTTTTCTATTCCTATGTATGCGATACTAGAAGTAAAAAAAAATGCGACAAATAACATGAAGGTACAGGAAAATTTTATAAATAGTTTGGAGACTTTTAAAGACTTGTTTCCATCAACAGGGGTATGTTGTTTCCCCCTGTTGACGGATATATAGTAACAGTCTCTTAAAAGTTTTTGACTTCATGGTCACCAATATATTACTCATCTATACATGTTTGTATACCATTCAAAGGTTATTTTTATGTATAAGAATGAGGAAAGCCAGAAGCATTGATTTTATATCGTGCAGACGTTCTCTAATATATCCTAACCTTATCATGTGTTGTTAAATTTTTTGTCAGGATGTGAATTAAAAACACTGTCGATCACAAGGACAGAAGGCCACTGTCACACCAAAGTGGCACGTCGCAAGTAGCATGCCACGTGGCACACCAGTTGAAAAGGAACATCCGGAAATATATGAGGCCTTTCATACAGAAGTGGTGTTACAGAAAATTATCCACAATAACAGCTAGTGGGAATGCTTAGAAAGAGACATTACATAAATATTTACTTAATGAAAATAAAGATATTACATAAGCAAAATAAAAACTTATGAGTAATTAGTATAGGGAAATCTTATAATGTTATGCGGAAAAAAGTAAAAATAAAATGCTATTGCTCTATTCTCGACGCCAAACACATTTGCACACAAATATTATAACACTCATACACACACACACACACACACACACACACACACACACACACACACACACACACTCGCACACACACACATACACACACACACTCACACACACACACACACACAGGTGCATGTAGACTCGCGCATATATACCACAGTTTTCACTACCTCACTGTAATAAAATATCCGAACTTTACTTGGAACAAGTTTCACTCAACTTAAATTACAGGTTATATGGGAAAAGGGAAAAGGGATGGAACAGGTGACCCGCCCTCCAACAGACAATCTTACTACCTATATTAATGTAATCTCTCCTTCGTTTAATTCTGACCAATAACAGCTTTCCTCTTCAACTTTATCGGCAGCTTCCCCCGTTCATACTGAGGGCTGTTTCTCACTAACCTCTTAGAGAATATTTTTGGCTTAAGCACAGATTTTTACAGCCGGGTGTCTTTTCTCACATCTTCACTCTTCAATAATCCGTGTTTGAGACTAGCACTGCGTTGAGCTCTATTGCTTCCCCGGTGGTTGCACTAACTAGATAAAATTTTACTCTTATATAGCAACGAAAGTAAAGTATGAAATTATTAACTTAAATCGACTTGGAGTCCCAGTAGCCTATTTATAATGCTTAAATGCATTCATATATCATGACATAATATAGATTAATAAATAAGTTTCTTTTACCCTAGTAAATCTGAAGACTATTATGAATTCAAGTGACAAAAGGGTTTTGTTATATTATTCTCGTAGGTGTGGATTACAATGCTAATAAAACTTGTCGCCTGAAATATCCACTTCCTTCCTAGTACAAAACATAATGAAAATATTATAATGAATTAGTTAAAGACATCATAAAAAATTTAAAAGCTAGAGAAAACATAGAATATATTTTCCCTCTCCTACTTCATTTCACATTGAATTGTAGTAATAATAATAATAATAATAATAATAATAATAATAATAATAATAATAATAATAATAATAATAATAATAATAATAATAATAATAATAATAATAATAATAATAATTATTATTATTATTATTATTATTATTATTATTATTATTATTATTATTATTATTATTATTATTATTATTATTATTATTTTTATTATAATTATTATTATTATTATTATCATTATTATTATAATAATAATGAAAATAATAATAATAATAATAATAATAATAATAATAATAATAATAATAATAATAATAATATAATAATAATGATAATGATAATAATAATAATAATAATAATAATAATAATAATAATAATAATAATAATAATGATAATGATAATGATAATAATAATAATAATAATAATAATAATAATAATAATAATAATAAGAAGAAGAAGAAGAAGAAGAAGAAGAAGAAGAAGAAGAAGAAGAAGAAGAAGAAGAAGAAGAAGAAGAAGAAGAAGAAGAAGAAGAAGAAGAAGAAGAAGAAGAAGAAGAAGAAGAAGAAGATGAAATAATAATAACAATAATAATAATAATAATAATAATAATAATAATAATAATAATAATAATAATAATAATAATAATAATAACAATAATAATAATAATAATAATAATAATAATAATAATAATAATAATAATAACAATAATAATAATAATAATAATAATAATAATAATAATAATAATAATAATAATAATAATAATAATAATTATAATAATAATTAATAATTATTATCATCATCATCATCATAATCATCATCATAATTATTATTATATTAGTAGTAGTAGTAGTAGTAGTAGTAGTAGTAGTAGTAGTAGTAGTAGTAGTAGTAGTAGTAGTAGTAGTAGTAGTAGCATTATCGTTAGTATTAGTATTATCATTATTATTATTATTATTATTATTATTATTATTATTATTATTATTATTATTATTATTATTATTATTATTACTATTTTTATTATTATTATTATTATTATTACTAGTAGTAGTAGTAGTAGTAGTAGTAGTAGTAGTAGTAGTAGTAGTAGTAGTAGTAGTAGTAGTATTGTTTGTATTAGTATTATCATTATTGTTATTATTATTATTATTATTATTATTATTATTATTATTATTATTATTATTATTATTATTATTATTATTATTGTTATTATTATTATTATTATTATTATTGTTATTATACGTGCTACAAGGGTATAAAAACCTCACGTATGCACTGTTTGCAAAGTCGGACGACACATCTGACAATTGCGTGCATGACTCTAGAGAGGCTCCTCTGCAGTAGCTGTCGCACGGGAGGAAAAGAAAAGTAGAATTGCAAAAATAAGAATTATTTTATTATACTTTCGCAAACGTTAAGTTTGATCACGCCATGATGCAATCAGTCGTGATATGAAATTATTCGTTCAAATATGACGTTGTCTGTCATATTGTTAATCAAAGTATGCTCGTAAGATATCACTTCGTTAATTTCATTTATGAAGCATAACTGGACTTAATCCCATCCGGTAGCAGCGGGGTTGGGTCCCACATAGAACGCCTAGGTACCATCTTCATGTGGGTTTCTCAGCAGGTCTTATGATGCATATTATCCTAGAAGAGCTTGCATATACCACAGTCCTCTTACTCATGATCTTCAGATTTTCTGGGTATTTATTGAAACGTAATGTTTGTTGTAATAATGATCTATAGAGTCTGATTAAATTCTCCATGTATAACTATAAAATGATAAAAGTTACTCCTATACAGATAAAATTAATTAGTAGAGAAAAGAAATAATATGAAATTCTAGTAAGAAAAAAGCAATGGCTTAGGCCCGATTTCTGAAACAGTGTAAACCTAGGATACCATATTGTTAGTTAACTAGACACACATATGAATTTCATAAACGCTTTTGACGCGATTCTGTGTATGGCTACCTAGCCATACACAGAACCACGTCAGATGCGTTTATGAAACGCATCTGATATTCAAAGGTCTGAATAACTGATAGATATGAAATTAAACACCTGCAAATTCAAAAACCGTTATTTATATTATTTTAATTACAAAAAAGGGCAATTTTTCTTTAACTAATCGCAAAGCTAGCAATGAAGTTATCAAAGATACTTCACTACATATTAAGTAATAAAAGTTCTACTAACCAAAGTTAACTTGATCACACTTCAGTAGCCAATTCTAGCCAAACGATCAAGGAAAAACTTTGCATTTTTTAACATAGATATCGTCTTTAGATTGAAATTGTGGTATTGCTGCATATGCATCCTACCATATACGCAGGGCACATAATCCAGTCTTTGAAAGTGAATCAACTTAACACTTGCCTTAGGATCTATCACCATCACAGATTGATGAAGAGGCTGGGGTCAAAAAGGACATCCAGGTGTATAACTCTGAGTGAATACCAATACTGTTCTTCAAGTGGCTGGTAAAAAATATTGACCCAATGTGAACTTGAGAGAATCTTCCAAAAAAGTTGAATATGTAATATATATCAAGTGTACACTGATGTCAGTTGCTGAAGTACATATTTTTATTTTTGCTATATTGGTATATATACAGCTGATCATCAGTACTCTTGATATAGGTCAAGATAAATGAGTACTGTTTTTAGTTGAAGATACATACTGGTGACGCCTAAAAGAGTGATGGCAACAGGCATCCAGGAATTTGGAAACACCCGTTCCGAACACATTCATCACGTTTCCATGTTGAAATTTACTTTACGTGGAAAGGAATGTGTTGAAATCAGATAAACCACTTCAGTTTCCAAAAGCATTTACGTGACTCTTCCTCTCATTCCTCCAAATGACCTTGCTGTTAGGAACGGGATGTGACACACACCCAAAACAAGACATACTGACTCGTATACACACAAAGAGTCAAAGGCCAACGAGTGTATGTGTCAACAAAGAAGCTAAATATCTTAAGAATAAACAACTCATGAATCACCAAGGTAAAACTACTAGAAAACTTTTTTTTAACAATCAGAGGTAAGATATGTCAGCAAATTTCATATATAATTTATCATTAAATGCGGGATAAGTGTATCTTGAACTGTCCAAAAAGGCCTAATCTCTTCTTTACCTTGATTTGAAAAGCAATAAAAAAAAATACTAATTCTTTATGAGTAGTTGCTTTAGATTTGATTCCACCGTTATTAGAAAGCAACAAAGGGGGGTTTACAGAATATCAAGATAAATATATCGAAAATATACAGTCATAAAGCTAGCCATCAGCGCTAACAAAATATCACTGGATTTAATACTAATAATATCAACGATTTATCCTCGCTAGTACCCAACAATTACGCTAAAATCCCGTCAACCCTGAGCATCTTAGCGATGTAAATGTCATGGACACACCCGACGAGGTATTTGATCGCTAAATCAGCCAAGGAAATGTAAACCGCAACATATATTTAGTTAGTCTCTCGTCAGAGAACAGTCTCAAAAGAAGAGTCTACAAGCTTCAAAATGCTATAGGGATAGTCAGTTGCAGATGATAAGGCTAAAGTAGTTACTGTATCTTTTTTGGGGTGGTGATATTCCAAGGTCTGAATAACTGATCGATATAAATTTTAACTGAACCATTTTTATCTGAGAGAGCTAAAATTATCAAGCCGGGTCATGCATCATACTCAAGGAAACTTATGAGTCAAAAGTCAAGCGGTTTGTTGAGTCAGTACTTTATATTCTTAGATCTTAATTGAACAAACTGCTTATAAAGTAGATATTGCATTTTATAAGTTGCTTGTACATTTCTTTGAAATGTTTGTAAGCTAGTTGCTCAGATACTTGAATCTAAAGTGAGGGAGCTGTATGCAACTAACTTGAAATGCTTTCTAAATGTATCCTAAGTGTTTGAAATACCTGTAAATCTAACATTTTAGAGGCTTTGATCATAAGTACTACAGCTAAAAAAAAAAACTATTAAAGCAAGGAATGAACCACAGGAACCCAAGTGTTCGATTCCTGTTTAGAGAGGATCACTTTTGATCCGCGACATCATTAGATCAAACGATTCTAGTTCAATATAGTTTGATCAAGAATTTAGGATATCAAGGTTCTACTCGTAGTCATGAATGAATGCGAGACATTGTAATAATGAAGAAATTTATCCAACACTGTTGAAAATTTGAAATACGTAAGAATTATATCTTAATTACATTTGAAAGAATATAATCATACAGCTTCCGGGTATATAACAAATATGTAAAAACAAACAATAAATAAAAGCCATTTAAAACAGTGTAAACTACAAACCGACAAGAGATAAATGTGATCTCCCTTATCGCCATTGCCACAGATGATATACCGTTCTGTGTCCTTCACCAATGTCACAATGAGGTAACTCAATAAATAAAGACATTACTTTACATTAAAGACATATCACTTCCCTTTCCTGTAATCTTTACCCATAATTCAGAGTAAGGAAATGTGTAGATCAGTTGATGTCAAAGAAGAGTTTAGTAAATGCAGTCATTAATATCACGTAAAAAATAGATATATATATATATATATATATATATATATATATATATATATATATATATATATTTTATATATATATATATATATATATATATATATATATATATATATATATATATATATATATATATATATATATATATATATATATATACATTAGAGTACTGCTTTCTATTTGTAATAGGAAGTAGTTACTTTTAAGAACGTCCATATTGCCATCAGCAGCAGGAAATGCCATCTAGGCCTCCATCTTTTTATTTATTGATTATTTCCTCATTTCAAGGATTGCATCATGCCAATATAATAAGATACCTAAACTCAAACTGTAGAGGTACATTAAAGTTGAAAATAATATGAATGCAACTACGAGGATGAAAGATAATGAATAATTTTATGCACTAGACATTTAAACAATAACACATATGCAATTACTTTTATGTATTACCCAAGTCTAACCTCGAAAGGATGCTGTTTCATTACTGACTTAATTTTTTTGCATTCTACAATCACAAAGTTTATTAAACTATCAGACTAATTACTGCAAACAGGACGTGGCTATCCTCTCCTTCAAATCCCCAAACATTTCATTCGGAGAAAAGCTAACTGTAAGAGTCATCTTATGGAATCGATCTAGATACTTCCTGGGTGGGATACAAGGACTATCTAAAGTAAACTCCTGTGGGATGTCTATCCCATATAAATAAAATACAGAAGGAAATAAGATCTTGGTACTGAAGTCTGGAGTCATTACAACACAAAACAAGTTAATTCTTCTAGGTTGGTGATATACCAGTATATCTTCTATAAAGTACTTCCTGGATTAGCTCCAGAAGGCTACGCTGGGATACTGGAAGGAAGAAGGAAGAGACAGTGGAGAGGCGGGGAAGGTTAACGAAAAGAATGTGTTCTTATGACCTTCTGTTACTTACTCGTACTTGTATGTGAGTTTATGTACGTAAACTTCCATGTGTACGTGTGCTTTATTTTTGTAATTGTGTGCATACGTGTTTGTGTTGACATATTAGCGAAACACTACTCCCAATTTTTGCATATAATATCATATATGTTTGGTTGTTCCTCACAAGCCGACTCAAGTTTAATTCATGAAGTACAGAATATTAGTGAAAGAGAGACAACACATTGATAATAATAATAATAATAATAATAATAATAATAATAATAATAATAATAATAATAATAATAATAATAATAATAATAATAATAATAATAATAATGATAATAATAATAATAATAATAATAATAATAATAATAATGATAATAATAATAATAATAATAATAATAATAAAAATAATAATAATAATAATAATAATAATAATAATAATAATAATAATAATAATAATAATAATAATAATAATAATAATAATAATAATAATAATAATAATAATAATAATAATAATAATAATAATAATGCAGACCCAATCAGAGAACATATAGTAACAAGAACCAAGTTCTTGCCAGAGTTGTTTGTGGAAAAGAGGTGAAATTTTCACTTAGTCGTAGCTAGGATGCTGAAGAGAGACCAGTGTCGTCTGTCGCCTCCTAGCTCCTGCCAAATATGTACGTATGGAAACTGCATAAATAATATTATCTGGTTACTTACTAGTGCTCGTGAAGTGCACCATGGGGTCAGACATGAGACTAGATAAGACCTCCAAACTTTTCAAATCGAGTAAGGAGTTGAATATACTGTAGTTCAATGCTCTCAGGCTCGCACAGCCTCTATAATATATAAGATATAGGAATCCCAAGCATCTTTAGCAAATATCTACTATTATTGAGACAAGCTATCATAAATAACAAAGATATAAATGATAAGAACAGGTTTAAAGCTGATCGTTTCTAACCTATATCTGGTGTTGATATAAACAGTTGGGTTTTTTTTTAGGGAGGATTTGGAATTTTGTAAGTTTACTAAGTAATTTAGTATGGATACAGTTACAGTGTTACAAAGTATTATATTAGTTGACTTCAATAAAATGAAATAATAAGAGAGGTGTGAAAGAGAAGTCGGGGAAGAAGCTGACATTCCATGGTTAATTACCCTATTCTTGGTAATCTCAAACATTCTGGGATAGTTCTAGAGTAATACTGGGAAAAATCAAAATTCATTTTTCTTTTTTCTCTCAATATAAGGATAATATCACAAGCTCCGTGGTATTCTGAAAATCTCTCCGGAGTCAAAAAAAAGAAATTGACATCGCGAAGCATCGACTACATTTATCATCCATAAAACTGACCTATTAATCCCTAACGGGATCCGTCTGGCAAGTAGAGATAAAATATCATCTTAAATCTTACCGTCAAAGCCATTTGAATTTAACGGGAAGACGAGTTTATCCAAAAAGTGTTTCCTCGCAGTGGCCTCATGAAGATTGTGCAAAGTGGTTTAATCTCTTTATTGACAATCAGACAGATTGAATTCTCTATCTTAATAAATCCAAAAGTCAAAATGGAGATAATGATATATATATATATATATATATATATATATATATATATATATATATATATATATATATATATATATATATATATATATATATATATATATATATATATATATATATATATATATATATATATATATATATATAATGGATAAGATGAAGACGACACTGAAAAATAAGTTGATGTTGTCACTTCGCGAAGTTAACGGGGCTATGAAAGATAATTTTCCATTTAATGTTTACTTATATTGACCAAATAAGAATTATAAAAAAAAATGTATGTTGCGAATGATATGTATAGTTGGGATAATGATTTTCATTTCAATGAATACTGATATTGAAAAATATTCCTGCAATAATGTACATTTTACTGAGAAAATAATGAACCCTTTATGCAATAAAATATAACTGACTTCTGAAATGCAAATATCTCGTCAATATATTCTGTCAGAAACTCGGAATTAATAAGTTCGTATTAGCTTTCATATATATATATATATATATATATATATATATATATATATATATATATATATATATATATATATATATATATATATATATATATATATATATACAGTAAGAAGGCGGAGTGTAATTTCCTTAAATGTTTAACTGTATATTCTAATTTCCTAATGCATTATAGTGTTATTAATGATTTTGTCCCATTGACAAGTTTTCGTCTCTAATAATAATAATAATAATAATAATAATAATAATAATAATAATAATAATAATTATAATAATAATAATAATAATAATAATAATAATAATCATAATAACAATAATAATAATAATAATGATAATAATAATAATAATAATAATAATAACAATAATAATAATAATAATAATAATAATAATAATAATAATAATAATAATAATAATAATAATAATAATAATAATAATAATAATAATAATAAAAATTATTATTATTATTATTATTATTATCATTATTATTATCATTATCATTATTATTATTATTATTATTATTATTATTATTATTATTATTATTATTATTATTATTATTATTATTATTATTATTATTATTATTATTTATTATTATTATCATTATTATTATTATTATTATTATTATTATTATTATTATTATTATTATTATTATTATTATTATTATCATTATTTTATTACTATTAACATTCTTATTATAAGGACTATCGTAAGAGTATATATTACTTATCCGATTAATATTTACTTATCTGTATAATTTAGCATCTGGACAGATCAACCAGCCAACAATCGATCAAATATAACAGAAGATGTGTTACTAATCAGACCCTGACAGATAAGAAAAACTGAACGTGTGTGTGTGTGTGTGTGTGATTACCTAATTGTGATTACCTAATTGTGTTTACGGGAAAGAGCCCAAAGCTCGTATCTTCCCGTCTCCTCATCGGTTCCATTTTATACTTAGTGACACTTATCATACCTGTCCTTAAAACTATGGATTGAGATAGCATTAACTACCTCCTCGCTTAGCGAATTCCAATTATCAACTACTCTTACACTGAAAAAGTATTTCCTTACATCCTGCAAAGAAGTTTTCTTACGAAGCTTCAAACTATGACCTCTAGTTCTAGAGCCAGCCATATCAAAATATCCATCCCTATCCACTCTATCATAACCATGAAGGAATTTAAAGACTGTCACCATATCCCCCCTCACTCTTCTAGCTTCGAGTGATGGTAAGTCTAATTCCCTCAGCCTCTCATCATAACTGAGATTGCGTATTTCTGGCACCAGTTTCGTGGCATGTCTTTGAACTTTTTCAAGCTTAGCTATGTGCTTTTTCAAGTGCGGATTCCAAAAGGGGGCTGCATATTCGAGTTTTGGCCTCACATAGGTTACATAAATATTTCTGAACATTTCCTTGTCCATGTGCCTGAAGGCTACCCTTACATTTGATAAGAATGCATATGCTGTCCTTACTATGCCATTTATATGTATTTCTGGAGACAAATCTGCCAGTATGTTTACTCCTAGATCTCTCTCATTTTCTGTCTCTTGAAGTTGTACTCCAGCCACCGAGTAGTCAAGCTTGGGCCTTCTTGCACTTGTACCCATTCTCATTACCTTACATTTTGAAGTATTGAATTTCATTAGCCACTTTTCTGACCACTCATGCAGATTATTTAGATCCTCCTGAAGTTCTCTACCATTGTTCTCGTTTTTTACTTTCTTCACAATCTTTGCATCATCTGCAAACATATTCATGAATGAATTTACAGACTCTGGTAGGTCATTTACATATACAAGGAACAAAAGTGGCCCTAAAACTGAACCCTGTGGAACTCCACTACTAACTCTTCTCCATTCAGACACTGAGTGTCTTACTCTAACCCTCTGTTCCCTTCCTTCTAAGTAAGTTTTTATCCATTCCAAAACATTTCCACCTATTCTAGCCATTGATTGCAGCTTCCTAATAAGTCTCCCATGTGGAACAGTGTCAAACGCTTTCTGGAAGTCTAGGAATATGCAATCTGCCCAGCCCTCTCTTTCCTGTAAGATTTGGCTTACCTCATCATAAAATTCTAATAAGTTTGTTACTGTTGATCTACCTTCTCTGAAGCCATGTTGCCTCACTGACAAAAAGTTGAAGGATTCCAAGTGAAGAGAGATATGTTTCCTTAGTAGTTTCTCCATAACTTTGCAAACTATGCTGGTCAAGGAAACTGGTCTATAGTTCTGTGTGTGTGTGTGTGTGTGTGTGTGTGTGTGTGTGTGTGTGTGTGTGTGTGTGTGTGTGTGTGTGTGTGTGTGTGTGTGTGTGTGTGATTACCTAATTGTGTTTACGGGAAAGAGCCCAAAGCTCGTATCTTCCCGTCTCCTCATCGGTTCCATTTTTAGACTTAGTGATACTTATCATACCTGTCCTTAAAACTATGGATTGAGATAGCATTAACTACCTCCTCGCTTAGCGAATTCCAATTATCAACTACTCTTACACTGAAAAAGTATTTCCTTACATCCTGCAAACAAGTTTTCTTACGAAGCTTCAAACTATGACCTCTAGTTCTAGAGCCAGCCATATCGAAATATCGATCCCTATCCACTCTATCATACCCATGAAGGAATTTAAAGACTGTCACCATATCCCCCCTTACTCTTCTAGCTTCGAGTGATGGCAAGTCTAATTCCCTCAGCCTCTCATCATAACCGAGATTGCGTATTTCTGGCACCAGTTTCGTGGGATGTCTTTGAACTTTTTCAAGCTTAGCTATGTGCTTTTTCAAGTGCGGATTCCAAAAGGGGGCTGCATATTCGAGTTTTGGCCTCACATAGGTTACATAAATATTTCTGAACATTTCCTTGTCCATGTGCCTGAAGGCTACCCTTACATTTGATAAGAATGCATATGCTGCCCTTGCTACGCCATTTATATGTATTTCTGGAGACAAATCTGCCAGTATGTTTACTCCTAGATCTCTCTCATTTTCTGTCTCTTGAAGTTGTACTCCAGCCACCGAGTAGTCAAGCTTGGGCCTTCTTGCACTTGTACCCATTCTCATTACCTTACATTTTGAGGTATTGAATTTCATTAGCCACTTTTCTGACCACTCATGCAGATTATTTAGATCCTCCTGAAGTTCTCTACCATTGTTCTCGTTTTTTACTTTCTTCACAATCTTTGCATCATCTGCAAACATATTCATGAATGAATTTACAGACTCTGGTAGGTCATTTACATATACAAGGAACAAAAGTGGCCCTAAAACTGAACCCTGTGGAACTCCACTACTAACTCTTCTCCATTCAGACACTGAGTGTCTTACTCTAACCCTCTGTTCCCTTCCTTCTAAGTAAGTTTTTATCCATTCCAAGACATTTCCACCTATTCTAGCCATTGATTGCAGCTTCCTAATAAGTCTCCCATGTGGAACAGTATCAAACGCTTTCTGGAAGTCTAGGAATATGCAATCTGCCCAGCCCTCTCTTTCCTGTAAGATTTGGCTTACCTCATCATAAAATTCTAACAAGTTTGTTACTGTTGATCTTCCTTCTCTGAAGCCATGTTGCCTCACTGACAAAAAGTTGAAGGATTCCAAGTGAAGAGAGATATGTTTCCTTAGTAGTTTCTCCATAACTTTGCAAACTATGCTGGTCAAGGAAACTGGTCTATAGTTCAGAGCCGTATCCCTCCTTCCCTTTTTGAAGATAGGTATCACATTTGCTTGTTTCCAGCATCTTGGAATCTCCCCCGACTCCAGTGACTCCTTAAATATGATACTTAGTGCCACTGATATTGTGTTTGCGCATTTTTTAAGCACATGAGGGGATATGTCATCAGGACCTGTAGCTTTATGAACATCTAAATCCATCAGCACTTTGCATACCTCTGTGGCTGTAAGGTTGATGTTCTCTAATACCGGCCCTTGAGCTTCTATCACTGCAATCTGAGGGGGTGGGGTATTTTCTACTGTAAATACTGACTGAAACTCCTTGTTCAATTCTTTGCAGATCTCTTCGTCCGTCTCAGTGATGCTTCCATCCGCTCTCTTTAGCCTTAAAACCTGTTCTTTTACCTTCAGTTTTCCTCTGATAAAGCTGTGGAAAAGCTTGGGATTTTCTTTAGCCTTCCTGGTGATGTCCCTCTCATAATCTCTCTCTGCCTCTCTCCTTTTACTTAGGTAGTCATTTCTTGCTCTTTTGTAGGTTTGCCAGGCATTTATGTTTTTTCTCCTCCTATACCTTTTCCAGCATTTGTCTCTCCACTCCTTAGCTCTTTTACACCCATTATCGAACCATTTCTCTCTGGTATGAATTACACCTACTTTGGTGACAGGTATGCAGCAATCTACTATCTTCCCATATTTCTCACAAAAGATGTCATACATTTCTTGTACAGATTTGTTGTAAAATAAGGTTCTCCAGTCAATAACTGCAAAAAGCTCATTCATTTTGATGTAATCTCCTTTCGGATAGTTCCTCCTCATGTCCTCAGTGCCTCTACTCTCAGGAAGAATGTCTTCAATGATATACTCCATCAACAACACACAGTGGTCACTCTTTCCAATTGGTGGTTCATACTCAATATTTTCAATATCCAACACATTATCTGTGAACACTAGATCAAGTAGTGATGGCTCATCCCCACCCCTGGCTCTTGTTGGTTCCATTACATGTTGGTGTAGGAAATTCCCTTGTACGCAATCTAGGAATCTTGCCCCGAATGAGTCCTCACCACTGTGTGGGTCAAGATTTATCCAATCTATCTCTTTATGATTAAAGTCTCCCATAATCAAAATCCTACATTTTTTCTCCCGCGCCGTGTTAACAACTGAGTTTATGACTTCAATCGTACCTATATGACTTTCCTCATAAATTTCAAGCCTATTTTGGTTCCTTGGTGGGTTGTATACAACAGTTATTATAATGCTCTCTGACCCAGTATTTATGCGAGCAACAAGAAATTCCCTGAACTCACTTTCTATAGCCAAGTTTATGTCTTCAACTTGAATCCTCTCACTTATGAGCAGTGCTATCCCTCCACCAGTCCTCTCAGATCTTTTGACCCAAAGTATTCTGAAGCCCTTAGGAAAAACTGTGACACTGTTTATGTCCTCACTCAACTTAGTCTCTGTAATTGCTACTATATCTGCCTTACTGTTGTGAATCCTATCTTTTAATTCTACTGCCTTACCAGCTAATCCATCAGCATTTGTGTGATTACCTAATTGTGATTACCTAATTGTGTTTACGGGAAAGAGCCCAAAGCTCGTATCTTCCCGTCTCCTGATCGGTTCCATTTTTAGACTTAGTGATACTTATCATACCTGTCCTTAAAACTATGGATTGAGGTAGCATTAACTACCTCCTCGCTTAGCGAATTCCAATTATCAACTACTCTTACACTGAAAAAGTATTTCCTTACATCCTGCAAACAAGTTTTCTTCCGAAGCTTCAAACTATGACCTCTAGTTCTAGAGCCAGCCATATCGAAATATCGATCCCTATCCACTCTATCATAACCATGAAGGAATTTAAAGACTGTCACCATATCCCCCCTTACTCTTCTAGCTTCGAGTGATGGCAAGTCTAATTCCCTCAGCCTCTCATCATAACCGAGATTGCGTATTTCTGGCACCAGTTTCGTGGCATGTCTTTGAACTTTTTCAAGCTTAGCTATGTGCTTTTTCAAGTGCGGATTCCAGAAGGGGGCTGCATATTCGAGTTTTGGCCTCACATAGGTTACATAAATATTTCTGAACATTTCCTTGTCCATGTGCCTGAAGGCTACCCTTACATTTGATAAGAATGCATATGCTGCCCTTACTACGCCATTTATATGTATTTCTGGAGACAAATCTGCCAATATGTTTACTCCTAGATCTCTCTCATTTTCTGTCTCCTGAAGTTGTACTCCAGCCACCGAGTAGTCAAGCTTGGGCCTTCTTGCACTTGTACCCATTCTCATTACCTTACATTTTGAGGTATTGAATTTCATTAGCCACTTTTCTGACCACTCATGCAGATTATTTAGATCCTCCTGAAGTTCTCTACCATTGTTCTCGTTTTTTACTTTCTTCACAATCTTTGCATCATCTGCAAACATATTCATGAATGAATTTACAGACTCTGGTAGGTCATTTACATATACAAGGAACAAAAGTGGCCCTAAAACTGAACCCTGTGGAACTCCACTACTAACTCTTCTCCAATCAGACACTGAGTGTCTTACTCTAACCCTCTGTTCCCTTCCTTCTAAGTAAGTTTTTATCCATTCCAAGACATTTCCACCTATTCTAGCCATTGATTGCAGCTTCCTAATAAGTCTCCCATGTGGAACAGTGTCAAACGCTTTCTGGAAGTCTAGGAATATGCAATCTGCCCAGCCCTCTCTTTCCTGTAAGATTTGGCTTACCTCATCATAAAATTCTAATAAGTTTGTTACTGTTGATCTTCCTTCTCTGAAGCCATGTTGCCTCACTGACAAAAAGTTGAAGGATTCCAAGTGAAGAGAGATATGTTTCCTTAGTAGTTTCTCCATAAGTTTGCAAACTATGCTGGTCAAGGAAACTGGTCTATAGTTCAGAGCCGTATCCCTCCTTCCCTTTTTGAAGATAGGTATCACATTTGCTTGTTTCCAGCATCTTGGAATCTCCCCCGACTCCAATGACTCCTTAAATATGATACTTAGTGCCACTGATATTGTGTTTGCGCATTTTTTAAGCACATGAGGGGATATGTCATCAGGACCTGTAGCTTTATGAACATCTAAATCCATCAGCGCCTTGCATACCTCTGTGGCTGTAAGGTTGATGTTCTCTAATACCGGCCCTTGGGCTTCTATCACTGCAATCTGAGGGGGTGGGGTATTTTCTACTGTAAATACTGACTGAAACTCCTTGTTCAATTCTTTGCAGATCTCTTCGTCCGTCTCAGTGATGCTTCCATCCGCTCTCTTTAGCCTTAAAAC
>JAXCGZ010016453.1:0-5000 GCA_037179515.1 Halocaridina rubra
TATGTGTGTGTGTGAATAATTTTTTTACTCCGACCGGGACTCGAACCTAGGACTTATGAATACTAAGTCATAAGTCCTAGGTTCGAGTCCCGGTCGGGGTAAAAAAAAAATGATTCATGTTTTCACATATGTAATGTGCTATCTGGTTATATATATATATATATATATATATATATATATATATATATATATATATATATATATATATATATATATATATATATATATATATATATATATATATATAGATATATATATATACATATATATATATATATATATATATATATATATATATATATATATATATATATATATATATATATATATATATATATATATATATATATATATATATATATATATATATATATATATATATATATATATATATATATATATATATATATATATATATATATATATATATATATATATATATATATATATATATATATATATATATATATATATATATATATATATATATATATATATATATATATATATATATATATATATATATATATATATATATATATATATATATATATATATATATATATATATATATATATATATATATATATATATATATATATATATATATATATATATATATATATATATATATATATATATATATATATATATATATATATATATATATATATATATATATATATATATATATATATATATATATATATATATATATATATATATATATATATATATATATATATATATATATATATATATATATATATATATATATATATATATATATATATATATATATATATATATATATATATATATATATATATATATATATATATATATATATATATATATATATATATATATATATATATATATATATATATATATATATATATTGTTTTTTAATGAGTGTGAAACAAGAACAGTCAGAAACTGCTCTCATCAATAAAGGTCCGACAACGAGAAAATACCATGACGAAGGAAAAAACAAAAGGTGAAGGACAAGGCAGAGATGATTTAATGTCACATAAAGGAAAAAAACTGACGGAAAAAATAGTCAAAGTACAAATGACCCAGAGAAATGGTGGACTAAGCCCTCATATGACGACAGATCTACTTTTTGAAGAACGAGTGATCATAAGAATAAGGAGAGACAGAATAAGGAAGAGAGTTCCAGAATCTGGCGGTAGATGTGAAGAAATAGTCGCTGCACCGACCAGTCGGCGAGCTACAAATCTCCACACAGCATCTGTGATATGAGGCTGCTTGTCGAGTGTTACGCCGCCTCATCAGTGGGGGAGGGATGCAACTCGCCAACGCATCAGAGCAGCGATGGAAGTAGTAGCGATAGAAAAGAGAAAGGGAAGCTACCTTACGGCGAATAGAGAGAGAATGCGTGTGAGATGAGGCTGTTTGGCGAGTATTATGCAGCCTCGGCAGTGGGAGAGGGTTGCAACTCGTCAACTCATCAGAGCAGCAATGGAAGTAGTAGAAATAGAAAAGAGATAGGGAAGATACTTTACGACGAAGAGAGAGATAATTCAGATTAGAAGTAAGAGAAGGATCATTAATGAGTCTGACTGCCTTACCCCACTCAGATACTCTCTGTAAATCAGAGCTGAGATTAGAAGAAAGAGTGATGTGAGACTGATCAAAAGTAGAAGATGAAGGTTGAGAAAAAAAGGCAGAGGAAAAGTGAAGGGTAGAATCATCAGCAAAAGCATGGTGAAGAGAGGAAGATGGTGACTGTAGAAGATCATTGATGGAGAGAAGGAACAGAGTAGGTGAATGTCCAGAACCCTTTGGAACACCACTTGTAACAGAGAAAGGGCTAGATGTCTCACCATCAACAATTACAGATATAAAATGATCAGTAAAAAAACTGGAAATCAGAGAACAGAGAGAAGAGGTAAAGCTATAGACAGAGACTTTTGCCCACAGAGTGTTGTGCCAAACTCTGTCAAAAGCCTTAGAGATATCAAGGGCGACAGCAAAGGATTCCCATAGTTCCTCAGAGAAGATGACCAAACATGAGTAAGATAGGAAAGGAGATCACTAGTGGATATTGCCTTGTGGAAGCCATACTGGTGGTCGGAGATAAGTGAGTTAAATTCAAGGCACTTCAAGAGGTGAGCATTGAGCAAAGTTTCAAAAACTTTAGCAATAGGGAGGTTATGGCAATGGGTCGATAGTTTGAAGGAATAGCGCAGTCATCCTTCTTAGGAACAGGTTGAACTACAGCATGCTTCCGAGATGAAGAATAGATAATGGTTGACAAAATGAGGTGAAAAAGACTGCAAAGCATGGGGGCCAGTTCATCTGTAAACTCCTTAAGGAGCCTCAGAGGGATGCCATTGGGACCAGATGTCTTGTTTGTCATTAGCGAGCAAAGAACCTTATGAGCTTAGCGTGAAGAAAGGATAAGGGAGGGCACAGTGTTAGAGAGCAGTAAAGATTGAGGAACAGGTGTGCTAGAATCGTTTATAAAATAGTTGGCAGAAAAATGAGAGCCAAAGAGACTGGCTTTGTCAGTGGAAGAGCAAACTATAGAACCATCAGAACAAATGAAAGGGGGAAAGCTTGAGTTACTAAAGTTTTTGGAGAGTATTTGGCTAAGGACAAGTAACATTTGTCAATGGGAGAGGAGTTAAGGTCATCAACTTTCCTTCTTATAAAGGAAGCTTTTGACCTGCAAATCTGATCAGTACAGTGATTCCTAGCTACAATAAAAACAGAGCGAGCTAAATTGGAAGGAGAGGCTAGGTAAGATCGGTGTGCCCGATTCATGGCTTGGATAACCATGCAGTAGGCACGGTCAAACCAAGTTTTCGGGAGAAGAGAAAGTTTTTGTAGAAGAGGGGATGTATGCCTCCATTCCCGTGGTCATGATCTTGGTAACTTTTAGAGCTAACCGATCAGGGTTGCGGGACCAAAACCAGTAGTCATCCCCAGGGAAGTCAAAGAGGAAGCTACTCAAATTTTCATGATGGGTACGCTCAAAGTGCCAAAGGCGGCATTGAGAAGGAGGGATTGGTGGAGGGGCAGCAAAAATGGAAAAGACTGAGATAATAGAGTTTTCAGATTTACCAAGAGGGGAAAGCACAGAATAAGAGTAGTTTGAGGGGTTAGAAGCAAGAAATTGGTCAAGAATGTTTACTGCATATTCGTGACAATCAAGAGCATGAGTAGGATGTTTGATAATTTGCTCCAGATCGTGAGTAATAGAGAAAACGATGGCCTCACTTCCCCTAACATCAGTGCGAGAAGAATAAAGCTTCTCATATAATTGCTATGCCAAGGCACAACCAACTACACAACAGAAGGTCTTAGAAGGGAAACATACCTTACCGCTTTTATCTGCTATACAAAGGATGAACGTGTTCTACCAAAATTCTACTCTGTTCATATTACAATGTCCCCCAATCTCACTTGTGGTTTCGTTTTCCCTTTAATTCAACTCCAAATCTCATTCAGGACCAGCAATAATCAAATAAGCACTTTACCATATGCGAAAACATTAATCATTTTTAACCTCACCGGGACTAGAGCCAAGGACATATAATTGCTATGCTAAGGTGTTACCAACTACACAACAGAAGGTCGTTAAAGGAAAACAGACCATTCAGCTTTTATCTGTTATACTAGGGATGAACACATTCTATCTTATTGCCACTCTGTTCATATTACAGTTTCCATGACCTCACTCATGGCCTCGTTTTGGCATTTGATTCAACTCCCAATCTCATTCGGGACCAACAATAATCAACTAAGTACATTACCATATGTGAAAGCATGAATTATATTTACCCCAACCATGACTTGAACCTAGGACATATAATTATTATGCCAAGGCGCTGCCAACTACACCACAGAAGGTATTAAAATGGAAACACATCTTACAGCTTTTATCTGCTATACTAGGGATGAACATATTTTATCTGAATGCCACTCTGTTCAAGTTACAGTTTCCACAAACCTCACTCATGGCTTCGTTTTCACATTTAATTCAATTCCCAGTCTCACTTGCGACCAACAGTAATCAAATAAGCATATTACCATATGTTGACACATGAATCGTTTTTACCCAGACCAGAACTTGAGCAAAGGACACATGATTACTATGCCAAGGCGCTTCTAACTATACAACAGAAGGTCTTAAAAGGGGCACTCACTTTACAGCTTTTATATGCTGCACTAGGTATGAACACATTCTATCTGAATGCCAATCAGTTCATATTAAAGCTTCAACCAGCCTCATTTGTGGCTTCGTTTTTGATTTAACTAAAGTCCTAATCTCATTCAGGACGAACAATAATCAAATAAACATATTGCCATATAAAAAAACATGAGTCATTTTTCCTCCGATTAGGACATATAATTACTATGCCAAGGCACTACCAACTACAGCACAGAAAGTATTAAAAGGAAAACTGATATTACAGCTTTTATCTGCTATACTAGGGAGGAACGCATTCTATCTGATTTCCACTCTGGTTATATTATAATTTCCCCCAACCTCACTCATGGCTTCGTTTTTGCATTCAATTCAAATCTCAATCTCATTCGGGACGAACAATAATCAAATCAGCATATTACCATATGTGAAAATATGAATAATTTCTACCCCGACCAGAACTTGAACCTAGGACATATTATTACCATGCCAAGGCGCTACCAACTACACCACAGAAGGTCTCAAAAGGAAATCAGATTTTTCAGGTTCCATCTGCTATACTAAGGATGAACGCATTCTATCAGATTGCCATTCAGTTTATATTTCAGTTTCCCCCAACATCACTCGTGGCTTCGTTTTCGCATTTAATTCAACTCCAATCTCATTCGGGACCAACGATACTTATATAAGCACATTACCATGCTTGAAAGCATGAATCATTTTTACCCCGACCGGGACATGTACAGGGAACATATAATTACTAGGCCAAGGGGCTACCAACTACATCACAGAAGGTCTTAAAGGGGAAACGGACCTTAGA
>JAXCGZ010016453.1:7500-18813 GCA_037179515.1 Halocaridina rubra
ATATATATATATATATATATATATATATATATATATATATATATATATATATATATATATATATATATATATATATATATATACATATATATATATATATATATATATATATATATATATATATATATATATATATATATATATATATATATATATATATATATATATATATATATATATATATATATATATATATATATATATATATATATATATATATATATATATATATATATATATATATATATATATATATATATATATATATATATATATATATATATATATATATATATATATATATATATATATATATATATATATATATATATATATATATATATATATATATATATATATATATATATATATATATATATATATATATATATATATATATATATATATATATATATATATATATATATATATATATATATATATATATATATATATATATATATATATACATACATATATACATAATAATACATACATAAATAATAATACATACATACATACATACATACATACATACATACATACATACATACATATATACATATATATATATATATATATATATATATATATATATATATATATATATATATATATATATATATATATATATATATATATATATATATATATATATATATATATATATATATATATATATATATATATATATATATATATATATATATATATATATATATATATATATATATATATATATATATATATATATATATATATATATATATATATATATATATATATATATATATATATATATATATATATATATATATATATATATATATATATATATATATATATATATATATATATATATATATATATATATATATATATATATATATATATATATATATATATATATATATATATATATATATATATATATATATATATATATATATATATATATATATATATATATATATATATATATATATATATATATATATATATATATATATATACATATATATATATATATATATATATATATATATATATATATATATATATATATATATATATATATATATATATATATATATATATATATATATATATATATATATATATATATATATATATATATATATATATATATATATATATATATATATATATATATATATATATATATATCTGAATTCTGATATAAATGTATGTTGACTTAATGCACTTTTGAAATGAACAATATTCTATTCTTCTCACATAGCGATGTGTCGCGAGAAAGATGTTACTGAAATTTATATTGCAATCTCTTTTTTTTTATCCATAGGAATGGACATCCATCTGGTGGTGTGACTAGCAATTGGAGAAGCACAATATGACAGAAAAACAATTGATTTTACAGTGGTTTCATCGACCTCTCTCTGATGGACGGCTTTTCCCAAAGAACGTGACATGCCTGCCCCTTTTAATGGAAACCTCAGCGTCCTTCTGAAAGATCGACAATGAAGTATCAGCTTAAGGGATTCACTTAATTTTTTCAGCTATTTACAACATAATTTTCAGTAAGGAAAAATATAGAAAGTTTTTAAACTTATATATACTATTTGTCTTTGAATTAAACAACGTCCTTAAAAATCAATATTTGCAAAGGACAAATAACATAAAATCATCAAATATGGAGTGAAGGCGTAGGATATTTGCCATTACTCATTTTTTCAAATAAAATATGAAATTTTGCGTTCATGAACATCAATCATATCATATAATAAAAGAAGTGTGACCATGCTCATGTTTTTTACCTTTGACTTTATCCTGGCTAGTACAGTGGTAACGCGCTGGCTTCACATTCATGAGGTCGAAAGATCGGTTCCCGTCCAAGACCGAGAGTTTAAGCTGTTTACTGGCAGGAACTGCTGTGGGTGGACACCACAGTGGGGGGTTGGGGCTTACCCAGGCTGACGAATACCCATTGTATTGAAATGGAAATAAAGTATTATTATTATTATTGTACACTCTGAGGGGGGGGGGGAGTTCGTGGCCATCTCTGTTTTACTCAATCAACCATGATTTTCTTGTTCTACACATCAAGGGCTTTCAGAAAAATTTGGGTGATCCATTTGAATTTGCCTAACTTTTGCTACAATGGGCGCTTTTCGAAATCGCCACCAAAATGTGCTGGCCAGTTAAAGTTAAAGTTTCTCCTTGTTATTCCACTCATATAATATGCCTTACTGATGAAATATGCACATGCATTAGCCAATAATTTGGTAACACATGAATAGGAATGCATCCAGAGTCATGTGGCATTCTTTTCATGGTTGTGATTCAGAAGTATGGGCCTTTACCGGTTACAAGAAACCTCACCCCTGGGGAACTCTTGGGAGCAGTGCATCGTAGACTTGAGGTTTTATTTTACTTGGAGTAAGCCCCTTACCAACCTCAGCAGTGTCTTCCCTTAGCCAAGATATGAATTATTTAGTGCTCTCCAGCTCCATAGTGGGGATCTATTTCTATATTTTTTCTGTTTCTCCTGGGCCTCAATGTCCTTTCGTTTTCCTTGTCTGAATCCTTCTCAGTGTAAAGCTTTTGGTTCTGATTGTAAGAACAATTTTCAATTGATTTAGCTGATAAGTCTCTTCATCATGGTTTTCATTCAATTAGGAGCATTTCTACAGTTATATGTCTCTTTACACTTGAAGAACACGCCGCATTTTACCATCGCTACATGGCAAGGACAAGTTACATGATCCCATTTGCTGCATTGACACACCACACACCAACGTGGCTCCAAAGATTTCCCTGATGTCGAAGGAAGAAGATATTCATTCTCATGTGCAAAACCATAATTTAGTGGATCTAGATCTGCTGTTCCAATTGGAGCTGCCTGTCAAGAACATGCATGGTAGTATATGCATTGAAAAATGCATGGTAGATGTGAGGTGTCAAACCTTAAGTTGTCGGTGGCAGATTTTGGTGTGAAGCTGACTATGAAAAGTGAAACTGATGTGCTCGAAGTTGGACAAAATTGCCAAACTTGTTTCCAGCATCTATGACATGCACCAAGTACTGATCTGCCTTCTGGATCAATGAAGAAACTAGTGGAGCTGTTGTGCCAAATCCTTGCAAGTAAACCACAGGTTTAGCCTTGAGAACTGCTTTCTTTGTTCCTATTTTACTGGTGATGTCACATCCTGTGAAGCTATGTAGTGCTGGAAGTACTGTGCACATGCTAGGGCCCAATCATGCATGCAAAATGTGAGGAGGGACAAAACGAGTAGTGTTGCCTCTCCCTACCCTTTCCCACAGTTTATGAAAACGATCTTGAAGAAAGGCAGTCAAAAGAAATAACAGGGCAACTATTACATCAGTATCGTTGGATACAACAACATATGTTTTGTTACATGTTCGGAGACAATCTAGCACGTGCATTGGTATACAGAGATCTGCCTCTTCAACTTGGGACTGCAAGTGCTGCATGTTATCTTCTGTTCCACTGTGGATCTTTATACACTGCCATTCATTACTGTCCATGCATAGCTGACTGAGAATGGTTGGTTCTCCATGTGTTTCTGAAGGCCTTGCACGCAAGATTCCATAGATTTGTTTCTCCAGCTGCACTTTGTTTTGGCTTGATGGCCAGAATGATGTCATGTCCTTGGGATTTGGTGTCGAGAGCTCAACTGAGCTAAGTACTAATGGAGTCATGCTGCATATCCGCAACCTCTCTGTATCATTCACTGATGGGTTATCATTGTAAATGTCAAATATGTAATCACATCTACCATAGTGATGGTACATGTCATTCATTTATGCAAACTTTGAAAGCAATGCAGAGAAACTTGTGAGTCCATATAGAGGCACTCTGCTGATTGTTACCATGACATCAATAAGTATGGCTCAGGTAGCTTTATGCTGGTAGCAATACTCATCCGGCATGAGGATCTCCTCTAATTCATGAACGAGTTGGCTCTTTTCTAGTTTTGTCATGAGCCCATCATCACCAAGCAGAATGGGAGAAGGTACAACATCATATATCAGAAGAACGTCTGTACCGAGACCTCTATCTCTTGCTACATCAATTGATTTTTCAGTAATATTCATGGCTCTGATCACTTTCTTAACTGTTTTTCTTGAGTTTATCTTTGATGGAGATCATGGTTTTAAGGTTTCCTCTGTGAATAATGTCTCTCAGTTGGAGAGTTTTGTTGATGATCCTTTCACTGTGAAAAGCCTGGTATTTCTTCTTGCCTTCTTCAGATGCGCTCATGATATCCTTTCTGATTTCTTCTGTCATCACTTGCTTTGTCACAAAGTTGTGTAGCTTTGTGGGATAATCTGCTGAGAATGGTGACCCTCTCTCTTCAATAATCTTTATCATCTTTTGGACGAAGTCTTCTTGTCTATTTGCAGTTGCCTGTGATGATTCAAAATGGTGCCATGCCTCAGACATGCTCTCATGGGCACCAGCATATTAACAGTGCAAGTTTTTCACAGCCATCATTTCATGGTATATTAAATCCCATTGAGTGATGTATTGCTTCCGTTTTGCAAGTCCAATGACACCATCACTGCACTTTGATAAGAGGTTGATTATCTGCTAAAGCTTCTGATCACCACCAACTGCTGAGAAACATCCAGGCCTGTCCTTAATTGAGAAAGAATGTCCCTCAAGGAAGTGTTTAGGTGTTCAGGTAGGTTTCTTGTATCCTTTAGATACATTGTACCCCAGTGAAGATAATTAGTGGAATCCCAAGCAGCAAACTCGGAAAGCGCATGTTGCATAGCATCAAGATGCAACTGCCATAATCCTTCTTGGTCAGCTCACAACAGTTCAAGAGTTATTTCAAGCCATTCCAGAAACTGACATCAGAATTGGAAGATCTCGTTTGTGGAAGATTTCGCCTCTACAAAACTCTTCAGATTACTGACTAGATTGGATGACGACATATGGAACTCCTCCAAGGATCTTCTACTCTCTATTGTATTTTCAGTAACAGTGATTTTCTTCAACTCACTTAAGATATCTAGTTCTTCAGAGTAACTAGTATTTCTTCTCTCCAGAAAGAACTCCTTGTACAGTAGACGTTATTGATTCAGCCCAGAGTTTCTGTGCATCCAGTGAACAGTTGTAGTGACCTCCATTAAGATTAAAGTTTTGAATCCCTGTTGGCCCATAGACTCCTGTTCTAGCAGAACATTCTTTGCACCACTTCCTTCCAAACTCTTTCCCATGCATTTTAGCAGGGTCTTCACAGCATGGAAGGTTCCAAGTCATAATACAAGACTCTTGACTTCTGCTGGTGGCATAAGTTGGATCTCCTTGACCATGCAGTACACCTTTTCATCTGCATAAACAGGAAGCTAAAACTAGACCAGTTGTGAGTAAATTGCCACCAGATTCTTCATCTGTGTGTATAAAGAACTTTACCATGTGACAGGATGTGGTAGTACATGTAAGAATGCTACGTGCTTGAGTGGAACATTTTCGTCTGTCCAGCTGGCATTACTGGCACTCCAAGAAGGCATGGACTGCAAATCAGGATAGATAATCCTAGCAAGCTGGTTATCTTTGACTTCAAGGTTTAAGCGCCCAGTTGACCATACAATGTCAGTGAGCCTCTTATGGCCTGTGATATCAGATTTGTTATGCTCCTCATTGCCCTTAAATGAACTTGGAAGGTCTGGTCGCTTCACTGGAGCTGCAAACTCTTGAAGTATCTGGCAGGGTAGGGTTTCCTTAAACGTTTGTGGGCCATGTTCAACCACAGTTTTGGATTGTATTGGCTTAAGTAGTCCGGGATGGGCTTGTCCTGATAAATTACATTCACTGTGTCATGCTCATATTCATTAGCTCCTTCGAGATCCCAGTTATCAACACCTGCTGAAGTGAACTCCTCAGAATCAAAATGGGCTGGTAATGCCACAGTATGATCGTTTTGCTGTGAGGTGTAGGTTGCAATGTCATAATGATATCACCATAATTCTGCACAACTTAGTGCGAGCCCTTGGCGGTTCAAGATGGTAGTAAGGCTTTTTCCTCCATGTCTAAGACTGAGCTGATTCAGCATTCATTATGTGTAATGATGTTCACTTTCAGCCACGATGATGTACATAGTACATGGTCTGGAACAGAGCTTGGATCTTTCTGCATCTTTGAGTAAATAGGGAACCACCAGCGGTTTGTTTGATAGTTTTATATTCTTGATTCTCATAATTCTCAGATTCATCTGCATCATCTAATTTTTCATCATTATCTTCATCTGCAGTGTCTGCTTTCATCATTACAGCTTCAGCTGTTTTGGAGTATGTCAAAGGGTTGAAATTGTAGAGATATCCGAAAAACCTAACAATTGGTTTAGGTATTTTCATACTGCAGAAAACTTGTTTCAGATCTTCAGCATTCCCAGATATGTCATCTAAATCAAAGTCATAACTATTAAGACCTTGTCTCATCACACTGGCACACACTTGTATGGGGTCAATACATCAAATACACTTTGCTAAAACCTCTGCTCTGTTACATGGCACACTGTAAACCATCCAAGACTTGTGAACCTCATCAGGATATGTAAATCAATAGTACTTCAAAACTGTCTCACCAGAAACACCTTCACATCTCTATTCCAAAATTAATGCTCATCATCGATAACTCTATTCAATAGGTCTCTAATTGAAGAGAGTTTGTAGCCATTGCCACTCTTAAGTCCTACTTCTAACTCAGATACAATAGCACTCCATGCATGCTGCTTGGGGTTTATCTCTTGTGGTTCACCAGTTGAACTTTGAGCACACTCAAATTGGTGGAGATATTTTGTCATGCAATTTTTGTGGTTGTAAAAATCATCTCCAAAAACCGCATGTTCATCCTGGAGGTCACAGATGCGATTAAAGACATCGTCCTGGAAATAGTTTGCTGCTTTTAAGAATGAGGTAACACGATTTGACTCAGATATACGAAAATTTATGAAGTCACATTTGTATGACTTATTGCCACATTTGGTACAGTTAAAGAAGGGCACAGTTTTGGAATCTACAGGATTTGGAGGTGAACGCAAAGCTGAGTGAGAACGAGTCAGTATCCCATCTGAACTGCCAGTTTCATGTGAGGATTGTGGTGGGTTTCCATCTTTGACTTTTGAGCAAAGTTGCATGGGTGTACCTCTTGTGGCACTTATTTGAAGCATGGTAGATAAAGTCACTATTGGCTGGAAGCAGTGTTATGCATTTTGCTACAAGGTCATTTTGTATTTCGCTTGTCTCTCGTATCGTTCACAGCAATTGGATGTGCTGACCAATTTCTCTTGTGATGCCTACTGACACATGACACACCTTTCCTTGTCATACATTATAGCTTCAGGACTTGACGTGACTTGACTTGAGAACTGAATGGATTCCATAATTAATGGTTGATTTTGACTTATTAGACTTTTTCTGAAATGTAAAATTAATCAGTATGACTGACATTTACTTTGCTTTGCTTTCACAAGTCCACAACCTTCTACTGGCTCTAAGTGGAGTTCGTGGCCATCTCTGGTCTCCTCAAGCTAATTATATAGAACATCACTGCATCTAATTTAACGTTGCCTGATGGTCTATACCCATATGGGAAGGGTAAGAATATCTCCTCCATGTTTTTATGCATGTCGATAAAGTCTACTATGTAGGGTGGAGCAAGGGGACTGAGAATATTTGTGAGTATTTGTATTTTCCTCCCATAAATTGCCAAGTTTTTTCTTTGACTCAGCAACTTCCCATTTATATATATATATATATATATATATATATATATATATATATATATATATATATATATATATATATATATATATATATATATATATATATATATATATATATATATATATATATACCCACACACACACACACACCTTGTTCCCCTGCGCATCGTAAAAGTCGACTAAATTGTGCAGAGCAGGGGGACTGGGAATCCCATCCTCTGTGTTTTACTTCCTACGAATAGCCAAGAGATATTGGCAATGGGTAGAAGGAGACTGACTGGTGGAAGTAATAGGAAAGATAGTGAATGATGGAATGAACAGGTGTGTGCAGTAGTGGTTGAAAAGAAGCGGGCTTATGAGTAATGTTTGCAGGTAGGTAATGTAGAGACGTATGAACTACATTGTGCAAATAGGAGGTTAGCAAAGCATGTGGTGAGGGAGGCAAAGAAAGTACCGGATGTAAGGTGGGCAGATGCTTGTCTGATAATTTTGAAAGGAATGAAAAGATGTATTGGAGGGAAGTGAAAAAAGTGAGGAAAGGTGAATGTGATAAGGAGGAAAGGGTGGAAGGAGCAGATGGGCAATTGGTATTGAATGAAATAAAGGTGAAAGAGAGATGGGCTGAATATTTCTAGAAACTGCTAAATGTGGAAGAAGATAGAGAAACAGAAATTGTGACTATGGGAAACGAATGGACAATGCCAATGATTGGAGATGTGAATGATAGAGATATAACAAAAGAGGAAGTTCATTTGGCATTGAGAGCAACGAAAGCATGTAAAACATCAGGTAAAGTTGGGTGTCATGCTGAATGCTTGTCAAAGGTGAGGAGGCATTAGTAGAATGGATGGTTAGGCTTATGAATATATGCTTCAGGAAAGGGTGGGTCCTAGATGATTGGAGGAGTGCATGTCTAGTTCCACTTTACAAAGGGAAGGGAGATAACTATGAGTGTAGTAGTTTTAAGGGAAATGGTTTGTTGAATGTAGTTAGTAAGGTATATAGAAGAGTGTTACTCAAGAGAATTAGAAATGGTACTGAGAGATTGATTGGGGAAGAACAGTGTGGGTTCAGGAGAATAAGACAAAGTGTGAATCAGGTTTCTGCGGTAAGAGAGATGTGTGACAAGTTCTTGGAGAAAAATAAAGAAACCTTTTGAGCTTCTATGGATTTAGAGAAAGTGTATGATAGGGTAAATAGAGAGGAGCTGTGGAGGGTGTTGCAATTGTATGGAATAAGTGGAAGTTTGTTGAATGTGGAGAAGAGTTTTTACATGAATGGTAGAGCGTGCATGAGAGTTGGGAATGGTATGAATGATTGGTTCGAGGTGAATGTAGGGTTACATCAAGGTTGTGTAATGTCGTCATAGTTGCTTAATGTGTATATTGATGGAGAGGAAGGGATGCAAATGAAAGAGTATTGGCCAGAAGCTTGGAACTAGTTGGTGAGAATGGAAGGTTGTAGAAATGGAATCAGTAGGTCTATGCGGATAATACTTTACTGGTGGCTGATACTAAGAATGAATTGAATCATATGGTGACTAAGTTTATTAGTGTGTGTGAAACAAGGAAGTTGCGAGTGAATATTGGTAAAAGTAATGTCATAAGATGCACGAGGATTGTTAATGTTGGCAGATTAAAGGTAAGAGTGAATGGGGAGTTGCTTGAAGAAGTTGTGGGATTTAAGTATCTGTGTCGCATGTATCAAGGAGTGGAGGAGTGGAAGTAGAGGTAAATCACAGAGTGAAGGAAGCAAGTAAATGTCTAGGTGGGTTGAAAAGTGTAATGAGAAATAGGTAATTGGGAATGAATGCAAAGAGTAGGATATATGAAGGTGTGATTGTACCAACACCATTATGTGGAGCAGAGACTAGGAATGCAAGACAGGATGAAAGGAACAAGTTGAATGTAATGGAGATGAGATGCTCAAGAGGTATGATTGATGTAGCTAGACTAGATAGAGCAAGCAATGAATATATAAAGCAGAGAATGGGTTATTTGAATGAAGCTGTCGGATAGGTTAGATCAGAGTGTTGAGTTGGTTTGGATACATAGAAAGGATAAGTGATGAACGAATAGTAAATAGAGTGTGGAGTGCAAAAGGTGAATGTAGTTAGGTCAAGAGGGATACCTGAAATGAGATGGATGGATGGCGTGAAAAGAGCATTAAAAGCAAGTAGAATATCATTGGAACAGTAAAGAGTGCATGTAAAAGAGAGGAATGAGTAGAGGAAGATTGTGCATTTATGATGCTGCCCAAATGGATTTCTCGCACCTACTAGCTCAGTGAGCTGTGATGGACGGGTGTGAGGAGAGTTGCCAAGTGATGAAGCGGTGATGGTAAACCAGCTTCGGCTGTGGGGCCTCATTGAAGAATATCCTTGCCACCTACCTTTTGGGTGACTCAAGCAGGGTTGACAGGAGTGGTTTAGGTATCTGTGGATCGTGATGAATGCGCGTTTCTTGGCTCAACCACCCTAATACAATGAGTAATGAGGCATGTATTTATGAATATATATATGTATATATATATATATATATATATATATATATATATATATATATATATATATATATATATATATATATATATATATATATATATATATATATATATATATATATATATATATATATATATATATATATATATATATATATATATATATATATATATATATATATATATATATATATATATATATATATATATATATATATATATATATATATATATATATATATATATATATATATATATATATATATATATATATATATATATATATATATATATATATATATATATATATATATATATATATATATATATATATATATATATATATATATATATATATATATATATATATATATATATATATATATATATATATATATATATATATATATATATATATATATATATATATATATATATATATATATATATATATATATATATATATATATATATATATATATATATATATATATATATATATATATATATATATATATATATATATATATATATATATATATATATATATATATATATATATATATATATATATATATATATATATATATATATATATATATATATATATATATATATATATATATATATATATATATATATATATATATATATATATATATATATATATATATATATATATATATATATATATATATATATATATATATATATATATATATATATATATATATATATATATATATATATATATATATATATATATATATATATATATATATATATATATATATATATATATATATATATATATATATATATATATATATATATATATATATATATATATATATATATATATATATATATATATATATATATATATATATATATATATATATATATATATATATATATATATATATATATATATATATATATATATATATATATATATATATATATATATATATATATATATATATATATATATATATATATATATATATATATATATATATATATATATATATATATATATATATATATATATATATATATATATATATATATA
>JAXCGZ010016454.1:5000-18780 GCA_037179515.1 Halocaridina rubra
CAAAACACGTCCTTCGCAAGAAGGCAACCGTTTTAGCCCTTGGTAGAAAAGGGAGTCCGTGACGTAAAACCGGAATGAACGATTTTTTTCTCCTCTTGCTTTCATATTTATATTGGTATGACATGTCTTATATTTTGGTTACTGACAATTTCAGTGGTCTGAAATGTTTCAATACCCTTTAATGCTTTTTTTCACAACTGAATTGAAGCATGAACAAGATTAACAATGGACTGGACCTGCAGTAATTCAAGTCCAACTTAAATTAATATTAATTTCAGAAGTGATTGCGACACAACTTGATTCATTATCAAGCTGAAAAATACTCTACACATAAACTCAATAAGGCAGCTTTTCTTAATCTGGGGTGCTAGCACCCCCAGGGGGTGCTGAAATAAATTTTAGGGGGTCCTGGAAAATCCTTGTAGTAACCAAATGTTAGAATCAGTTGATGCTGGACTTCCTAGACCTGACTACAGGGGGTGCTGAAGTCGGAAAAGGTTAAGAAACGTTGCGGAAAGGTCTTGAAAAAACTAGAACGATTTTTCTACATCCGAATAAATCTATTTTACTTGTACTACTGCCATTTCTAGTAATAGTTTTTTCTTTTATCCACTTTCCAACAACATTAATCATCATGTTTCCCTCCACGCTGTCAAAATGTATCAAGAATAAGCCAGTGTTAAGATCAGGTCTTTAGTAAGCATTGCTGTCATATCTCTGTCTCCGAATCATGCTTTATAAAAAAGGTATTCTGTCTTCCGTGTTGATAGTTTCAATCATGTACCCAATATGTAATATTTCCTCTTCTTCGTGTATTCCCTATTACGAAAGTGTCTGTCTTTTCGCCTTACAAATTCATCTTTTTACTCAATTATTAACATCCCTCTTCTTTGACTATTCCTTATTACGAAGGTTTCTGTCTTTCCTCTTAAAACTTTCGGTCTTTTATCCAGTTTTTAACATCCCCTCTTCTTCGTTTGTTCTCTATTACGGATCTCTGTCTTTCCTCTTAACAGTTTCGGACTTTTTTCAGCTTTTAACATCAGCTTCTCATCGTCTATTCTCTATTACGAAGGTATCTGTCTTTCCTCTGACTAAATTTGGCCATTTATCCAATTTTTTCCTCGTCTATTCCACTGTTTAACTTCCTCTTCTGCATTTTTCAAATCTCCGGTTTTACGTCACGGACTCCCTTTTCTACCAAGGGCTAGGACGGTTGCCTTCTTGTATAAAAGAAAGAGTTCTCATTTTGAATTGCAAGTCGTTTCTCTGTCTCCGATGCCCATCGTTCACGTCAGTTTCAACTCGTAAACTTAATAATTCATTTGGCTAAAAGACGAAACAGACGAAGACGAGTAATATGCAACACACATGAGGAAGTCATACATAAACTGTAATGGAAGTATTACGACATTTACGAAGTCAGTGCTGTGATTTATGAATAATTCGGAAGATGCAAAAGCACCTTCCTGCGCATATTACTGCTGATAACATTACTTGGTACTTGCCAATTTGGCTTTTGTTGCTTTCATTAAGGAAATGTGTTGTTTGAGGCCCGACATGCAAACTACCAGATAGATCTCATTTACAGAAACCATGAAACAAAATAAGTTTCGAAGGGTCACCGAGTTCTGGTTTTACGTCACTGACTCCCTTTTCTATCAAGGGCTAGGACGGTTGCTTTCTTGCGAAGGACTTGTTTTGGCAGATGTTATCGTTACCCTGAGTGCATGCCCTTGCTAACCTCAGACCTTGACGGGGCGCGAACCCTCGACCTGACGCCTCAAAGTCGCGGACGCTATCGCTTAAGCCATGGTGACTACTGAGGAGCAATGGTATTTACGTTTTGAAGAATCCAGTTGCAAGATATAAATAAAAATGCAAGTTCCTGCAGTATCCGGTTAGCATGGAAACCATTTCTTCTTCTTCCAAGATTTATTTTATTTATTCATTTCTGGAACTGAATTCAAAGGCTTATTGTTTTTAATCTGCATCACATGATCATTTTTTCAAAATGTTTTTATATACGTCTGTCTTACACACTGGGTCTTATTTACTCTAACAGAATTTTGAAATCTTGTCTTTTGCTTTATTTTCGTTATATGCAACCATTATTTTTTTCTTTTTTTAATTTATAGGGTTGTAATATTTCCTTGGCTTCGGTTTAGTAAGTTTTTACGATCTGTGAACCATTAGCATATCTAAAGGTACTAAAAAACCCGCATAAAACAAAAATCTCTAGCTTGCATTAGCTTTTGCATAGCCCATATAAAAGTTTATCAGAAGCACTAAATTAGTACGCCAATATTAAACATCGTTTGAGAGTCAAATTCTGAGGGCACTAACTAGCGCACCAAATTTGGAAAACAATATTTGCACGCCAAATTCGGAAACTACTATCTTGCGCGCCAAATTCTGAAAACACTAACTTGCGCGTCAAACTTTGAAATACACTAATGCTGGCGTCACACATAGCCAAAATTCTCGACCCAACTCTTAAAACCGTCTAAAGACGGAATCCTCCCGGCAGCAATGACGTCATTACGATAATCAGGTGTAATTTTTCGTCTGCGTACGACGGAATCCTAACGGTCCTACGTAGTTTAAAAAAATCGAGGGGGTCCTGAACCGTCGTGGAGGGCCTACGATAATTGGCTGCTGCACCCAATAATCTCCGTGATTCGGAAGACCAAATTAGTTGTAGAAGACTGCGTACGACGGGTAAGATCGATCTTCTTGATAGTACGCGGGCGTAGGAGAAGGTGTACGCCTGTGTACGATCCAGAGGATCGATCCTACCCGGCGTACGCAGTCCTCCGGGTCTGGAACCGTTAAAAATGTAAAAATTCGCTTATACGTCTGGCAGCGCAGTACGAAAAGACAGCACGTGCATGCGTGGTCTCATTTCTGACAACCCAGTCCTGGGCGTTCAGTTTTCCTGCTCCGCTTGCCGCATTTCTTATTGTTTTAGCATGATATTAGTGCATTTCTTATTGTTTACCATGATATTAGTGCATTTATTTTTTCCCTCATATCAAAATATGAATTAATCAAATCCATAAATGTGTCAAACAAAATATATGAAATATATTAACATACATGGCCAACATATATTTACTTATATATATAAGTAGCTGAAGTGCCAAATATATAAATCAGGGTTATACTTTCACAAATATCCCATATATATATATATATATATATATATATATATATATATATATATATATATATATATATATATATATATATATATATATATATATATATATATATATATATATATATATATATATATATATATATATATATATATATTTACCATATATTTATTGTTCACTAGGATCAATTCTAACATAATTATATAAATGGAAAAGTAAGGGCAAATATAACTATACCAAATTACTTTTTATTTGCGTTTACCAGTACATACAACTTACATTTGAAGGATTCTGTGCATGACAAAGATGAAACATTATTACATTATTAAATGTAAAATATTAAATTTAATATCTTCTCAGTATAAAATAATGAAAATGAACAACCCCCTACGAACGTGTACGTTCCCCTACAATGGGTAGGGAGCGTCGGGAGCATGGTTGGCCCAGTCGTAACAGTCAAAAATTTAAATTTCCCGTTTTCTATGATGAGACTTACGTTTGCGTATGATCAGTCGTACGCTAAATTACGCTTCCAAACTACTCTGTACGATTGCAATTACGATCCATAGGAATGCTTACGCGGACGTATGACGCACTTCCGACAGGCACAAGGAATGCACCTGTCGGCTAAAAAATCTGCCGGATCTCCAAGGATTGAGCAAAGATTCCAAGATTCCGTCGGAACGCGGTCTTAAGAGTCGGGTCGGGAGTTTTGGCTATGTGTGACGCCAGCATAACTTGCGCGTCAAACTCTGAAATACACTAACTTGCGCGTCAAATTCAGAAACACACTAACTTGCGCGTCAAATTTTTAAAAACACTAACTTGCGCGTCAAATTCTGAAATACACTAACTTGCGCGCCAAATTCAGAAAATGAGTCGGGTTTCAACGTTCAAAATATCCCATATATTATCAAAGTAATATCCACAAGCACTGTTTTTCAGGGCCTAAATAAGAAAATAAAACCACTTGCTCCCCCATTCTCTCTTCTCCACCAATCAGTAACTAGCGAAGATTGAAATTAACGATCATAGCAACATCTCTCTCTCTCTCTCTCTCTCTCTCTCTCTCTCTCTCTCTCTCTCTCTCTCTCTCTCTCTCTCTCTCTCTCTCTCTCTCAGAATGATGTTATTATGAGCCTCTAAGATGGCTGAATCTCTCTCTCTCTCTCTCACCAGGGGAGGAGGCTCCTATGCTCACAGGGTATGTTTCATATGTGCATTATACCAGAAGAGGACTCATTACCTACATTCATTCCTCCATACCTCACATGCTCCTTGGTTCTTCTGCACAAGTTGATATGACCTTTCAGCTCTTTGAAATCACTGTTGGGAATGGTACTCTTCGATTGTGCAATGTCTACTCTGCCCCAGGTGTGATTAATCTACCAGCCCTTCCAATACCTACAGACAGTGGAATGATCTATATGGGGGATTTTAACGCCAGACACCCCGCCCTTGGTGACTCATCTCTCACTCCCAATCGCGGTGGCAAGCCTCTGCTCGACTACATCCGCCGCTACCGCCTCACCCGCTGGGATACTGGTGGTGCCACACACGCTCGTGGGGGTACTGTAGATCACATTCTCACAACTGGCCTTGTGGAACCTAATGTCTCCTGCTCTTCTATCCCTTCTCTCTTCTCTGACCATGTTGCCCTTAGCCTGAAATACTCCATACTTCAGACTCCAGCTACCCTCTCCCATCACCGCACCCGCATCTCTATCCCTCCCAAATACTGTCCCACTTATATTTCCTTTATCTCTCACCTCCTTCCCACTTTTGATCTCCTTTCTCCAGACAGCTTATACAACTCACTGGTGGATTCTACACATGACTTCTACACGCATTATGTTCTCAGACCACACGTTCCACGTCGCCCTGAGGCCCATTCCTGGACTTTGGATCAGCGTATTGCCCAGGCGGAAAGGACAGCTGTGGATGCTGGACTCTCCTTTCAAAGACAGCCCACCCCTGACCACCTGCACCAATATCAGTTGGCGAGGGATGATCTAGTTGCCCTGCAGAAGTGTGTGCACACGGAGTATTGGCAGAAATTTACGGATAGTATTAACCATCAGACTAGCGCTGGGACTATGTGGCATCTTATAAGGAAGGCTGTCAAGAAGAAACCCACCTGTGCTCTACACCACAGTCCACTTGAGTACGCTCAGGACCTCATTACTACCTGGTCAGCACAGTCACAAACTTGCAACCTTCCCGGGAACGTTCAAGAGGCACTCTCCACCCACCGCAGTGTTCGTAACCTCCGCCTAATGGGTGCATTACTACAGACGGATGAAGAGGATGACATCCCATTCACAGAGGATGAACTACGACGTGCTCTTGCTAGGATTAAGGCTACTGCCCCTGGGGAGGATGGTCTTACATATCAAGTTCTCCATCTTCTTCAGAAAGTTCCTGGTAACCCCCTACTGCGCCTCTTCAATCTTTGCTTTTGCTTGGGGCATGTGCCCTCTGCCTGGACCAGAAGCACTATTATTCCTCTACCAAAACCTGGAACCGACAAATTTAGGCCTATCTCCCTCACCTCCTGCTTCAGCAAAGTGTTTGAACGCATCCTTCTTGCCCGGCTCATGCACCGTCTACAGGATAAACTCTCCCCCAGTCTTTATGGTTTCCTCCCACAACGGAGCACACATCACTGCCTCGCTGAACTCTACACCCGTCTTTCTCCCACCAGTGTGGTCGCCTTCCTGGACCTCAAATCTGCCTTCGATATAGCCAACAAGGAAATTATTCTTGACCAGCTGGTGGACTTTGGAGTTCGGGGGAACATACTGAAATGGATACGGGGATATCTCTGCAACAGAACATCAAGCGTCCTTTTTAAAGGGTCGTATAGCTCCTATGAACGGTTTGAACTGGGTACTCCTCAGGGGGGTGTGCTAAGTCCTTTTCTATTCAATATCCTTATGCATCGTCTACTCTCCCTCCTTCCTGTCATCCCCGGTACTACAGTTACCTGCTATGCGGACGACATATGCATCCACACGACCTCAACTCACGACCTCCAGCACATGCTCCATGACTTTTACGTGTCTGCTACCTCCTGTGGCCTTATTATCTCCCCAGAAAAAAGCAGGATTTTTACTTCACGCAACTGCAGAGCACTGCCCGCATTCGCCATGGGTGGTAATGTCATCCCTCACTGCACACAGTACACGTATTTAGGTGCACCTGTCCGGATCACCCCAGCTATACCTGCTCGTCAACGAATTCATCCCTTTGTGAAGAGCCTTCTTGACCGTCTGGAGCCCCGCTTTGCACCTGTCAAGTGGCTTGCCAACAATGCTGCAGGAGTCTCCATCCCAGTGGCGAGGACCCTCTACATCCTACTACTTCGGTCAGTGGTTGACTATCTGTCTCCTGCCTTGTGTCAACTTCCTAAACCAGCTCTCGAGCCACTTGAAAAGTTCCAGAATCGAGTCATGAGATTTATCTTGGGATGTTCTCTCTCTACCCGTATTGTGAGTATGCAGTTGGAGCTCAACTTACCCCCTCTTGTGGAGAGGATTTATGCCAATGTGTCCTATTTTACTGTTAAGTGTCTTCACTACCCCTTTCTTGCTCCGTACTTCTCTGCTGTCATGAGGACGTCCCTTGATCCAGACGCACCCAGGCTCCCACTTCGAGCAGGAGGTCATAACCTTATCAGGGTGGTGAGTGACATTCTCCGTGGCCTTGACATCGACCTGCCAGTGCAGGCGGCTGTCCCAGATTTACCACCCTGGCGTGTCCCCCTCCCCGCTGTCACATATACACCGACCTCGAAGGATGTCTATCCCCCCTTGCAGAGACAGTTAGCTCTGGAGACTATCGCTGATGTATCCACGTCTGTCCCTGCAGCACACCACGTCTATGTTGATGGTTCTGTGCAAGCAGATGGGAGGGCGGCATGTGCTGTGTTTTCCCCCACCATGGAGCCGCCTGTGCCGGCTGATTCATGGATTGGCCGTAGACTACCCACCTCGTCGAGCTCCACCTACTGTGAACTGAATGCCATCTTGGATGCCGTGACTCTCCTTGTTCGACGACGAGTGAATGGGGTAATAATTTGTGACTCCCAATCGGCCCTACAAGCCCTATCCTCGCCAAGACCTATCTGTGGCCGTACTGTGGGAAATATACTATGTCGCCTCGCAGCCGCTCGGGATGCTTCTCTTGTTGTGTCTTTTTTGTGGACTCCATCCCACATTGGGCTGACTGGCAACGACACAGCGGATCGTCTTGCCAAGGCGGCCTGTATGCTGGATGGGCATGCTGTGGACGCTGAGCCCTCCCTCCGATGCCTACGTAACATCATCTACTCAGCTGGGTTTGCCATGACGGTCCAGCGCAGGGACACGGAGAGGGCCAACAGTGTGTCCATACAGCACCATGATCACTTCCTTCACAGTCGCTACAAGTATCGCAGACGCGGGTTAATGGTGCGGAAAAACAATGTAGTTAGTGCTCGGCTCAGAATGGGGTATCGGCCTTTATGGCAGGTCTCCCAGACTCTAGATATGCCACAGTACACCTCCTGTAAATTATGCGACCGAACTAATGCTAACACTCTTGACCACTATTGTCTTCAGTGCCCCGCAGTGAGAGATGTTTTACCACGAGGTCAGAACTTAATACAGATCTGCTCATTTTTACTTAATGATGACAACCTTGATGTTATTCTTGCTCGTTTTCCTCACTTTGGTGGCCATTAATTATATTGAATTATACATATATTTTCTGTATGTTGCTATATAATTCTGTTTGTGCATTCTGCGTTTCTCTGAGCTTTACTTTTGCATATAATGTACTCTGTGCTGCCATTCTGTGAGTTGTGTGTTAGTATGCAGCAATGTTTTATCAATATGTACACCTCCCTGTAAACCATGTTCAATTCTTGATTTTATATCCATTTGAAGCATTATTTGTATGAACTCATGTAATGTCTGACGCCTTGGCGCAATAAATTAATAAAATAAAATAAAAATATCTCTCTCTCTCTCTCTCCTCTCTCTCTCTCTCTCTCTCTCAGAATGATGTTATTACGAGCCTCTAAGATGGCTGAATTACTGTTCTTATCGTTAAGATATATGAGCTTAGGTAATATCAAAATGGTTCGACATTTGGGTAATAACATTGAAAAATAAATATTAGTGTTATTTATATATCTGCGTTTGTCTGTTTTATGATGTATAAATGGATATATATGTTTTATTTACCGGAAATGGTTTATTTGTTTTAATCAAAATTGTATAAAGTGCAAAAATCGATTCCCAGGAATATTATGATATAATTTTCGTAAATTGGTTTTGGTTGTCGGTCAGTTCACTCTGATTCGATTGCAAAATCTTGACTCCAGGAATATTATCAAATTATAGTTCTTTTTTTTTTATAACAAATGGAATGCAAATAAATACACAATATGTTTTGGTCTTAGAGTGTAGCAACTTTTTCACATTAATGTTATCATACTATAAACTTAATTATTTATGGCAAAGTGTTTATAAAAAAATATGATTTTGTCTTGACTGCAAAATTTTATCATTAAGATTATTATTATGTTATAAACTTTCCCCACGAGGGGGGTAAAAATACTTCCTCCGAGTTCCCCTGCGTGTCGTAAAAGTCGACTAAACTGGGCAGAGTGAGGGGACTGGGAAACCCCTCCTCTGTATATTCTTCCTGCAAAAAGTCAAGGTATTTGCTTTGACTCAGCCACCCCCTTATAATGGGGAATATGGGGCTTGCATATCCAAAGATAAACTCTATTGTATATTAAAATATATCATTTTAAATAATAATAATAATAATAATAATAATAATAATAATAATAATAATAATAATAATAATAATAATAATAATAATAATAATAATAATAATAATAATAATAATAATAATAATTATCATAATGATACAAGTGTTTCAATGCAACTGCAAGATTATTTATTTCCCTGTAGCATATAAAACAACCACAAAAACTACAAAAAAAAAAAAAAAACAAAGATAAAGACCTCAAAATTACACTCAGTACAAACCATCTCAAAGACTGCAAGAGCCAATGAAAGCAAATTCAAAGACTGCAAGTCCCAGTACAAATAAACTCTTAGACCACAGGGTAAGACCAAATATAAATAAAGACCAAAAATATCAGCACAAACAACCACAAAAGCATGAGCGAAACCAAGACAGATAAGAAGACCACAAAATAAGACCTTATTAAAAAAATGAAAACACGATAGAAGCAAAGATAGGCATAAAAGATTTAAAGACCATAAAATAAGACCCATCACAAACACAACAAATACATAATAAAATCCAGTACAAGTACCATAAAACAAGACCTAGTACAAATAACTACAAACACCACTAAATAAAACCCAGTACAAAGACCATAACTCAAGACTCAATACACACAACTTCAAAAGCATGTAAGATAAAAAGACCACAAATTAAGACCGTATGCATTCTCCCATCTCCAAAGACATCGTGGCAGAGGCTGTTACGTGACAAAAGAGACCCTAACATATAAGGTGAAAACAGCCATAAACACACTAAACGTGAATACAAGTCCCCCGTTAAAACAGACAAAATGCTATTTACGATCTGCGAATGTGTGTGCGTGTGTGTGTATGTGTGTGTATATGCGTATGGACGTATGTATTTTCTTTCATTTTATCCATCTGTCTTTTTTCTTTTATCTTTCTCCAAGTGTTTTTACTCTCTCTCTCTCTCTCTCTCTCTCTCTCTCTCTCTCTCTCTCTCTCCTCTCTCTCTCTCTCTCTCTCTCTCTCTCTCTCTCTCTCTCTCTCTCTAACAAGGTGTTTTTCTTTTCATCTATCTATCTATCTATCTATCTATCTATCTATTTATCTATCTATCTATCTATCTATCTATCTATCTATCTATCTATGCCTAATCATTTGCACTTCCGGAACAGGAATTTTTTTATACTAATTTTCCTTTTTTTTTTTTAATGATTGTAACACCAACACAAGCAAAAAAAAAAAAATTGCCCTCATCGAGCCTGGGCACGAAGAAAAAAAAAGTAAAGAGATAATTAAATGGGAGTGTTGTGGCTTGTGAGATATGAAGGGATAATAAGAGATGTGTAACGAATATCCAAGAATATTTGGTGTTGATGTAGGCATGGATAAAAAACAAACCGTAACTGAAGGAAGACTTAACATCGAACTGTCCTGGACAGCCCTATTAAACCCAAAATATCCTCCAGCTGTAGTATCACAACGGGCGACTGATGCCATGGGGAAACCTGCTACATGTGATAATGAACAACTCTTTACTGCAACTTGGAGATGGGGAAGACGCGTAAATATCCTCCTTCTCGTCAACAATTAGGAGAGTTCTTACACGGCAAAAAAGAAGAATCATCTTATCCCTCTTTCCAATAATTTTATGATATCCGAAGACTTCCAACCAACGGACTTTTTGTACTACAAAAGAAACAAGCATACAAGCATGCATATGCCTGATCTGCATAACACTCACACACACACAAAAGATGTCGAACTGCAGGATAATTTTAAGCAAAATTTTGTTTAAATTAAATAAGTAAATAAATGAACATATATATATATATATATATATATATATATATATATATATATATATATATATATATATATATATATATATATATATATATATATATATATATATATATATATATATATATATATATATATAGGTGGGGAGGCATTTGTAGAATGGAAGGCTGGGTTGTTGAATGTATATTTCAAGAAAAGGAGGGTCCCAGTTGATTGGAGGAGTGCATGTGTAGTTCCACTTTACAAAGGGAAGGGAGATAAGTATGAATGTAGTAATTTTGGGGAATTAGTTTGTTGAGTGTAGTTGGTAAGGTATATGGAAGAGTGTTAATCGAGAGAATTAGGAAAGGTACTGAGAGACTGATTGGGGAAGAACAGGTGTGGGTTCAGAAGAGGAAGAGGATGTGTGGATCAGGTGTTTGCAGTAAGATAGGTGTGTGAGAAGTTCTTGGAGAAAGGTAGGGACACTTTTTAGGTCTTTATGGATTTAGAGAAAGCGTATGACAGGGTAGATAGAGAGGGCTTGTGGAGGGTGTTGCGACTGTATAAAATAAGTGGAAGTTTGTTGAATGCGGTGAAGAGTTTTTACATGAATAGTAAAAAATAAAATTATTCAAAAGAACAATTTAAACATCACGAAAGAGATGTTCATAACATTACAGGGTAGTCGATACAAAGGCACTGAATTCACAGTCGGCCATTTTTCATGGCTGTCTCCTGCTCTATGATGGCCCCATAAAACGCTGCCCGAAAAAAAAATATTTAGCATAATTTGCACACGTAAACCCTCCCTTTGTTCACCTGTCAGCATAGAAGAGAGAGAGAGAGAGAGAGAGAGAGAGAGAGAGAGAGAGAGAGAGAGAGAGAGAGAGAGAGAGAGAAGAGAGAGAGAGATATGAAACATTTTCTCTTATGTAACTCTAAACGTTGTGTCATAGAACAACTGAAGACTTGTATAATATTTGCGTTCCCAAGGTGTGTGTGTGTGTGTGTGTGTGTGTGTGTGTGTGTGTGTGTGTGTGTGTGTGTGTGTGTGTGTGTGATTACCTAATTGTGATTACCTAATTGTGTGTGTGTGTGTGTGTGTGTGTGTGTGTGTGTGTGTGTGTGTGTGTGTGTGTGTGTTGTGTGTGTGTGTTTGGTATTGACATACATACTTGCTAACCGTTTAATATAGAGCGATTTCTTAACCTGGATTCCAAAATGAAGCTTTGAGGAACTGAGAGGATGTACAAAGCACAATTGTGCTCATGGAAAAGAGCCCAATCATCTTACCTCCCCGTCTCATGGTCAGCTTCATTCATAACCACTAAGACTTATCAAATCTATCCTTAAAACTATGAATGCATTTACTAATTCCTCCCTTAGCGAATTCCAGTTTGTTGCGATTCTTACATCCTGCAAAAACTTTATATTTTTATTTTTATTTTTTTACGAAGCTTCAAACTATGATCTCTAGCTCTTGACCATCCACATAAATATGTTTGCGTGTGTGTGTGTGTGAAAATGTTGGTATTAACAGCTTGGGGAGAAAATTGAGTATAACTGTTTTTGAAAGAATATCGTAATTTTTTCACTATACGGAACATTTCAACATTGCCTCTTTTAATGTATAATATATTATGGATATAATGCAAGTAACAGCTAAATTAAGAATATATATATATATATATATATATATATATATATATATATATATATATATATATATATATATATATATATATATATATATATATATAATTTTAATAAAAATAATCAACACAAATTATAAAGTTGGCGATTGGTTAAGATTAGACTATAAAAAACTATTTAAATTGTTAACCAAACGTCTATAACTTAAGGGTATTTGAATATAATGACTGGAATAGAATCTCAAAGTTACTATTAAGGGCTATATTAGGGAAAATATCCTCTCACATCTGACAAGTCACAATATTCCTACTTTTTGTTTCTCGTTGCTTTGTGGTTTTCTTGGTGCCCGGAAACAGTATGGATAATTTTCTTTTCCAGTCTCGGTGTTACATTCATAGAAAATAAAATCCTCAAGAAAATTGTTAATTAGAGGCCACAATACATATATCCTGAAAGCACCTTACTATAGGTCACTATTAATCCCCATTCGGGGAGATGGACACCGAGATGTTGAAACTGAGGATTAGGGTTGGATGCTCCCTCATAACACCCCGCGGTGGAATCAAACTCCCGTTAATCGGTTCCCGACTCGGGCTCTCTACCACTGAGCTACTGCACCCCCCAAGCCTCTGGCTTAACTGATTTACCTATTTTCTCCGACATTTTAAGATGAAAATCGGTTGACTATAATTTGAGATAAAAATTCCTCTGCATTAAAGGAAAAAATGCAATGAAAGGCACAAATGAACTGGTCAAGTCAACTTAGAACGATAATTCAACTAAGAATGCATTTAATCAGCTCAAATAAAGAAAAAAATGGTTTTAATAACAAATACTCAATTACCTTAACAGGGAATAATAATTACGCATAAACTCACATTAACCAACACCAGTAAAGTGCCTAACCATTATTATTATTATTATTATTATTATTATTATTATTATTATTATTATTATTATTATTATTATTATTATTATTATTATTATTATTATTATTATAATTATTATTAACCAACACCAGTTAAGTGCCTAACCATACCAAATTATACGATGACAATTTTAATATGGCATCAACTGACCATCTAACAAGTAATCACACCTGCATACAACAGGAAAACATACCAATTACACCAAGTGAGACAGTCCAGAATGTTGTTTGTCGCTTTGTGTTACCATTAATACCCAATACGGGGATGGATACAAGTTGGAGCTCGGATGTCCATCCAAACGCCCCGCAGCGGTCTCGATTGCCGGTTTTAAACTTCTAACAACGCTAACGCAGTCCCTATGAGACATTCTAGGATGTAGATTTTAGACAGATGAGGAAGTTTTGGACATCGAAATCTCCCTTCAGAAAACGTTTTGTGGTCAAATCACAGTAATGAGTGGAGTCTGGGTGGTTTAAAAATC
>JAXCGZ010016455.1:0-18760 GCA_037179515.1 Halocaridina rubra
AATCACAATTGGGTAATCACACACACACACACACACACACACACACACACACACACACACACACACACACACACATGTAGGGAAATATTGTTGAGAAAAAAAAGTCTAAAAGACCTTCAAGAATGCAAAGAAGTGTTCATTAGACGATACAGAACACAGGAAGAGATGGGAAAGATCAAAAACTTGTTGCAAGAGGCAAGAAGGTTAAATGATGAAAGAAATGAAGAAGAGAAGAAAAATTTTCGTTACGGAATACTTCCAGACAAAGGGGAGATAAAGAAGATAATGACAGAAGATCAGGGGATGGGGCCTCATTAAGATTGTTATACACAAATGCTGATGGATTAGCTGGTAAGGCAGTAGAATTAAAAGATAGGATTCACAACAGTAAGGCAGATATAGTAGCAATTACAGAGACTAAGTTGAGTGAGGACATAAACAGTGTCACAGTTTTTCCTAAGGGCTTCAGAATACTAAGGGTCGAAAGATCTGAGAGGACTGGTGGAGGGATAGCACTGCTCATAAGTGAGAGGATTCAAGTTGAAGAGATAAACTTGGCTATAGAAAGTGAGTTCAGGGAATTTCTTGTTGCTCGCATAAATACTGGGTCAGAGAGCATTATAATAACTGTTGTATACAACCCACCAAGGAACCAAAATAGGCTTGAAATTTATGAGGAAAGTCATATAGGTACGATTGAAGTCATAAACTCAGTTGTTAACATGGCGCGGGAGAAAAAATGTAGGATTTTGATTATGGGAGACTTTAATCATAAAGAGATAGATTGGATAAATCTTGACCCACACAGTGGTGAGGACTCCTTTGGGGCAAGATTCCTAGATTGCGTACAAGGGAATTTCCTACACCAACATGTAATGGAACCAACAAGAGCCAGGGGTGGGGATGAGCCATCACTACTTGATCTGGTGTTCACAGATAATGTGTTGGATATTGAAAATATTGAGTATGAACCACCAATTGGAAAGAGTGACCACTGTGTGTTGTTGATGGAGTATATCATTGAAGACATTCTTCCTGAGAGTAGAGGCACTGAGGACATGAGGAGGAACTATCAGAAAGGAGATTACATCAAAATGAATGAGCTTTTTGCAGTTATTGACTGGAGAACCTTATTTTACAACAAATCTGTACAAGAAATGTATGACATCTTTTGTGAGAAATATGGGAAGATAGTAGATTGCTGCATACCTGTCACCAAAGTAGGTGTAATTCATGCCAGAGAGAAATGGTTCGATAATGGGTGTAAAAGAGCTAAGGAGTGGAGAGACAAATGCTGGAAAAGGCATAGGAGGAGAAAAAACATAAATGCCTGGCAAACCTACAAAAGAGCAAGAAACGACTACCTAAGTAAAAGGAGAGAGGCAGAGAAAGATTATGAGAGGGACATCACCAGGAAGGCTAAAGAAAATCCCAAGCTTTTCCACAGCTTTATCAGAGGAAAACTGAAGGTAAAAGAACAGGTTTTAAGGCTAAAGAGAGCGGATGGAAGCATCACTGAGACGGACGAAGAGATCTGCAAAGAATTGAACAAGGAGTTTCAGTCAGTATTTACAGTAGAAAATACCCCACCCCCTCAGATTGCAGTGATAGAAGCTCAAGGGCCGGTATTAGAGAACATCAACCTTACAGCCACAGAGGTATGCAAAGCGCTGATGGATTTAGATGTTCATAAAGCTACAGGTCCTGATGACATATCCCCTCATGTGCTTAAAAAATGCGCAAACACAATATCAGTGGCACTAAGTATCATATTTAAGGAGTCATTGGAGTCGGGGGAGATTCCAAGATGCTGGAAACAAGCAAATGTGATACCTATCTTCAAAAAGGGAAGGAGGGATACGGCTCTGAACTATAGACCAGTTTCCTTGACCAGCATAGTTTGCAAACTTATGGAGAAACTACTAAGGAAACATATCTCTCTTCACTTGGAATCCTTCAACTTTTTGTCAGTGAGGCAACATGGCTTCAGAGAAGGAAGATCAACAGTAACAAACTTATTAGAATTTTATGATGAGGTAAGCCAAATCTTACAGGAAAGAGAGGGCTGGGCAGATTGCATATTCCTAGACTTCCAGAAAGCGTTTGACACTGTTCCACATGGGAGACTTATTAGGAAGCTGCAATCAATGGCTAGAATAGGTGGAAATGTCTTGGAATGGATAAAAACTTACTTAGAAGGAAGGGAACAGAGGGTTAGAGTAAGACACTCAGTGTCTGAATGGAGAAGAGTTAGTAGTGGAGTTCCACAGGGTTCAGTTTTAGGGCCACTTTTGTTCCTTGTATATGTAAATGACCTACCAGAGTCTGTAAATTCATTCATGAATATGTTTGCAGATGATGCAAAGATTGTGAAGAAAGTAAAAAACGAGAACAATGGTAGAGAACTTCAGGAGGATCTAAATAATCTGCATGAGTGGTCAGAAAAGTGGCTAATGAAATTCAATACCTCAAAATGTAAGGTAATGAGAATGGGTACAAGTGCAAGAAGGCCCAAGCTTGACTACTCGGTGGCTGGAGTACAACTTCAGGAGACAGAAAATGAGAGAGATCTAGGAGTAAACATATTGGCAGATTTGTCTCCAGAAATACATATAAATGGCGTAGTAAGGGCAGCATATGCATTCTTATCAAATGTAAGGGTAGCCTTCAGGCACATGGACAAGGAAATGTTCAGAAATATTTATGTAACCTATGTGAGGCCAAAACTCGAATATGCAGCCCCCTTTTGGAATCCGCACTTGAAAAAGCACATAGCTAAGCTTGAAAAAGTTCAAAGACATGCCACGAAACTGGTGCCAGAAATACGCAATCTCGGTTATGATGAGAGGCTGAGGGAATTAGACTTGCCATCACTCGAAGCTAGAAGAGAAAGGGGGGATATGGTGACAGTCTTTAAATTCCTTCATGGTTATGATAGAGTGGATAGGGATCGATATTTCGATATGGCTGGCTCTAGAACTAGAGGTCATAGTTTGAAGCTTCGGAAGAAAACTTGTTTGCAGGATGTAAGGAAATACTTTTTCAGTGTAAGAGTAGTTGATAATTGGAATTCGCTAAGCGAGGAGGTAGTTAATGCTACCTCAATCCATAGTTTTAAGGACAGGTATGATAAGTATCACTAAGTCTAAAAATGGAACCGATCAGGAGACGGGAAGATACGAGCTTTGGGCTCTTTCCCGTAACCGACACAATTAGGTAATCACAATTAGGTAATCACACACACACACACACACACACACACACACACACACACACACACACACACACACACACACACACACACATATATATATATATATATAGTTTAGTTCCTGGGTTCATCAGTGATCCAGAACAACGCCATGCGTTACATGCTGGGGGCTCCTATGTGGACCAGGATATGCAACCTACAAATGGAAACAAATCTACCTCCCTTATAGAGCTGGATAAACGTTTCCAATACCAACTCCATAACAAAGGCTCTGCTATCCGAAAGGAAATCCCACACGCAAAAATGGCTGAAAGATGCCCTCAACAAACATCCTGACCTCCCTATCCCAAACAGCTATGCCGGCCACCTTCTAAAAAGTATTCACAAATGCAACATGGCATCTGAACTGGCAAGAATAAACTTAGACAAGCCCTGCACCAACTACAAGCCGCTAGTCCCATGGAGAGCACACCCTGCAAAATTCAACACCACCAGTCTTCCTGACAGTAAGAAAGCCTGTTCAGAGATACAACTGCATGAAGCAGCTCTAGCTGCTATCGCTGAAACCAACCAAGCAGAAGGCGTCTCCTACTACACAGATGGTACTGTCAATGCTGGTATCCCTGCAACTGGAGCGGCAGTCTACTCAGAGAGTTTTACAGCTTTCTGGAGACTTTCAGACTCCTGCTCCACTCTGCAAACTGAGTTATTTGCCATCAAAATGGCTCTGCACAACTCAATTGAAAAAGGACAAGGACCTGTTACCATACACACTGACTCACTCTCCTCTGTCCAAGCACTACAGCAGCAGAAGTTTAAAGAAAACATCAACCTAATCAGCACAGTCCAAACACTGCTAGTGCAACATCAAGAACAAAGAAGACCGGTAACCATCAACTGGATACCCAGCCATATCAACATCCCTGGAAATGACAAGGCAGATCAACTTGCCAAGGATGCTGTCTTATGCCACAGCATACAGCACTCTATACAACCCAGTCTTCAACAATACAAATAAAAAACCAAGCAGGCACTACAGAGATCAAAGCAGGAAAACCACAACTACTGGGTCAACAAAAGCTCCTACTCTGCCACGTGGTACAGGGAAGCAACAAAACTTGAGCCCTCACCGGTATCCAAGTACACCCCAAGGAGTCTGGCTGTCATGATAGCTAGACTCAGGCTAGGCTACAAATGCTGCTGGGAAATTATTGAGAACCCCAGAAAAGAGTGTGCACACTGTCGCAAGACAACTGATAAGGCCCTGCTGCATTATCTTTTAGAATGTCCAAAGACAAACCGCTTAAGGAACGGATTAAACATGGAACCACAACACCCCAATGCGACAGTTCATGCAGCCAAAATTGTTAAGGAAATACTTGACAACATAGACACACATCTCACCACCTTGGAAATTTTCGAACCACCAAAGTGATAAAACAACCCAAGAGGTATAACCTCTAACCTACGGGCCGTTCTTTGAACAAGGGCCCGTGCCAACACAAGGTTGGCTTTAACCTCAAACAACAACAACAACAACAACAAAGGTTCATCAGTTTAGTTCCTGGGTTCATCCAGTGAGGACGAGCTTCCAGTAGCTCTAGTCTTGACCTTACTCTTCACTATGGACAGTGGTGGTGTTTTTTGTGTTGGTGGTGGTGTCGTTGTTGGTGCTGTTTGTGGGTGTGCTGGGGATATGTCTGCGTCTGACGCAAGCAAACTCATTTTTAATTTAAGAAATGAGTTGGTCGCAGTCAGGCAGGAGGTCATATCCTTAGCAGAGGAGAACAGAGAGCTGAGAGGTAAGGTAGATATGTTAACCAGGAAGGGACAATTGAATAGTGAAGACGATTGGAAAGTTGAGAATAAGGGTTCAACTAAGATGGTTCTTAGGAAAAATGATAGTTTTCGACTACAAGTTGCTAATTCTTTTAGATCACTTAGAGATGAATGTGACGGTGGCAGCAGTAAATCTTCAGGACCCATAAAATCAGATAGGTGTACTAGCGACCATAGAAATGGAGGTGGGAAAAGCTCTCAGGTCAAGAGCCTAGGTAAGTCTCCCAAGGCCGGAGTAGCCCATCCTCCGGATAAGTCTCGCTCTCTTGTAATTATAGGGGATTCACTGTGCAGATATGTAAACAGGAAAGTCAGGCATAGAGTTAGAGGAAAATATTTTTTCCCTGGAGCAGGTATGAAGAAGGTGGTTGCGTCGATAAATAGCTGGATTGAGGATAAAGATGTTGTTTGTTTGATAGCTGGTGGAAATGACGTGCAGGATGGTAGAAGTGAGGAGCTGATTAGGTTGTATAGACAAGCCCTAGATAAGATCAGGAAAAGGGGTGCAGTTCCGGTAATGTGTGGTATTCTGCCTAGGCTTAGCCAAACTTCAGAGTGGTGGTCTCTAGCAAAAGGAATTAATGCTAGGATGGAAGTCTTCTGTCGGGAGAATAATATAGGCTTTATAGACGGGTGGGATCACTTCACTAGTCGTAAGCATATGTATGCAAAGGATGGAGTTCATCTTTCCAATTCAGGTGTCTCGGTATTGGCTGGTATGAGAGACAGAGAGGTAGGGGGGGTTTGTTAGATACAAATAAAGAAATAAATAATACTTGTGCAGAGAAATTAGTCAGTAAGGGTTCAGTAAATAGTGGGTCATATAACTGGGAGTTTAAGGATAATAACCATTTGTTACATAGAACAAATATTAACAAAAAGAATAGCCACAAGAAGGGTAAACCTAGAGAAAGTTTAAAAGCATATTATACAAATAGCCGTAGTTTAGGTAACAAGATAGAAGAACTGAGAGCCATAGTATGTAGTGAGAGACCGGATATAATATGCATTGGTGAAATTTGGATTAATTTAGAGAGCAAACACCTTAAAGCTGAGTACATAATTACAGGATATAAACTTTATAATGCGGATCGCAGTGCAGATAGAAGAGGGGGAGGGGTAATTATGTATATTAAAGATAGCCTCAGAAGCTGCATTAAGTCTGGAATTACGACAAATCTAAATTCAGAAACCTTATGGGTTGAAATTAAAAATAATATAGAAAGTCTAGTTGTAGGAGTAGTCTACAGACCACCTGATATAGATAATATAAATTCGCAAATTATATACGATGAAATTTCTGAAGTGACCAGGTCAAACAGAGTTTGCATTGTAGGCGATTTTAATTTTAGACATATCGAGTGGGAAACCATAACAGGTGATAGTAGCTCTAAGGAGTTTTTGGAAGTAGTAGAAGACAATTTCCTTTCTCAGCATGTACTTGAAGCAACACGGGGGGGGGGTGAATATACTGGATTTAGTTCTTAGTAATAGAGAGAATATGATTACAAATTTAGAAGTTGGTGAACCATTGGGCAACAGTGACCATGATTCCATTAGATTTAACATAATTTTCAAGGAAACTATAAAGGAAAATAAGAATATTGTTCCAAACTTTAGAGCAGGAGATTTTGAGGGCTTAAAAACTAAATTATCTAATTAGGTATGGAAAGTGATTTCTGGGGTACAGATGTGGGTAGTTAATCCAGCAGGTCAGGTCGCAGGTAGCAGATTACCCCGAGAATTGAGTACCACAGGCCAAGGATTATCACAAGATAAGATTAATACAGTAAATTCTCTCACAGGAAAGAACAGCAGTCCGTCAGTTAATATAAATTTGGATGAGGAATATAGCAATTTTGTCACGACTCTTAAGAATAGTCAGAGAGACTATATTCCCATGAAACATTGCAGATCAAGAAAAAATGACCCTAAATGGATGAACAATAGAATAAAGAATCTTATAGGTATTAAAAGAGGAATATACAGTAAACTAAAAAGAGGTGAAGAGCAGGTGAGGCAGCAATATATACAGTTAAACAGGGAAGTTAAAAAGATAGTTAGAGAGTCGAAAAGAAAATACGAAGTTAGAATAGCGGGAGAAGCTAAAGAAAATCCTAAAGGGTTTTATCAACATTATCAAACAAAATTTAAGGAAAAAGTCGGACCAATTGAAGTAGCCAATGGCCATATCACAGATGATGATAAAGTAATGTGTACATGTTTAAATGATTATTTCTTATCTGTATTTACAAATGAAAACTTGGAATATATTCCGTAGGTAGAATCCATTTACAGAGACAGTCCCGATAATGTACTTAGTTCAATAAATATTACGAGCGAGGAGGTAATAAAACAAATACATAAATTAAAGGCTCATAAATCTCCGGGACCTGATGGAATATATGCTAGAATATTAAAGGAATGCAAGGAAGAGCTTAGTTGTCCACTAACTGCATTATTTAATAATTCAATGAAATTAGGATCGGAGTGGAAATTGGCAGATGTGGTACCAATATTTAAAAAAGGAGAACGAGTTAAAAAGAATAATTATAGGCCTGTAAGTTTAATGTCAGCAGTGGGTAAGATTCTAGAATCCATCATTGCAAATAAAATAAGGGCACATCTAGAATTATACACTGATAAAACTTTCACAACACGGGTTTCTAAAGGGTTTTTCGTGCCTTACAAATTTACTGTCTTTTTATTCAGAAGTTTACGAGGCAGTAGATTGTGGCAAAGAATATGATACAATATATCTAGATTTTAGCAAAGCTTTTGATAGAGCTCCTCACAAAAGATTAGTTAAAAAGCTGGAAGCTCATGGTATAGGAGGAGTTGTTCTCAGCTGGATCAAAGAATGGTTAAAAAGACAGAAAACAGAGGGTTTGCATAAATGGAGAGAAATCGGAGTGGGGCTCGGTTACTAGCGGGGTACCACAAGGCTCGGTACTGGGTCCCCTATTATTCATCGTATATCTAAATGATCTGGATTCGGATATCAGTAGTAACCTAAGTAAATTCGCAGATGATACTAAAATAGGTAGAATTATAAATGGAAAAGAAGACATTCATGCTTTACAGGAAGATCTAAATAAATTATCTGAATGGTCGGACAAATGGCAAATGGAATTTAATGTTGAAAAATGTAAAATAGTTAAAATAGGTACTATAAAAGACTATACGAGTTATAAGCTAAATAACCATGAAATCATGAGTTCTCAGTGTGAAAGGGATTTGGGAGTTCTTGTGAGTAGTAATCTTAAGCCAAGAGAGCAATGCACAACAGTCAGAAATAAAGCATACAGAATTTTAGGATTTATCTCAAGAAGTGTTGGCAATAGGACGGAAAAAGTTATTTTGCAGCTCTATCTTGCAGGATGATGGAAGGGATAGGATAGGTCGGGGAAGAACAGTGACGGCGTCGAGTGAACTCTCTTAGCCCTATTCAGGGTGTCATCACTGAAGAGAGGGGGATATAGGATGGGAAGGATTGGGGGGATAAGAACGAAATTTAAGGAAGGAAGAGATGAACAGAGAGGGGCAAACCCTCGTGCTAAGTTTTGGTTCAAAACAAAAATAAAAAAAATAATAATATAATTTAATTGCAGCTCAACATGACTCCCTTTAGTTATTATTTAGGAATTTATAGGGAGTTCTCGAGTTTTACTTTGTCTGGTATAAACAGGTTCTGGTGGATTTCCTGATAATATTGGGGAAATTCTTTTCCACCAGGAATGGTCACTGTTTATTTCGTTATTTAAAGTGTTTGTTTCTTGAAGAAATTCTTGAAAGTCGATATCCATTTTACCCCAGGTTTTAGACGCTAATTTAAATATATACTTATTAAGTGGTTCGACTTTAAGGCTCTTGTGAATCTCTTCCATTCTCTCAATGTATGGTAGAGTTTCAGAGAGAATTCTTCTTAAATTTATATTTTGGATAGCTTGGCGTTTCAAAAGGTTAAATTTTGATAATATACACATTGGTATTGGAGGGTATATTAATATAGGTCTTACTAAAGTTTTGTATAAGGTGACTCTATTTTTGGTTTTGAGCGGATTAAATCTTTTTAGCTTAGTTGAGACCATTTTACTCTGTATTATTCTATTGTTCGTGTGTGGTTTTATCCCTGTTCTGTTAATAGTAAAGCCCAGGGTGTTCAGGTTATGGGAGAAGTTTATTCTATTATTATTAATTATTACATCAGATGGTTTATAAGCAGAAATAGATAAAAGTTGGAATTTGTTAATATTAGTTTTAATTTTCCATTTTTTCTCATAGTCATTTATTTTAATTATTTCCCGCTGTGTTTTTCTTGCTAAAAATCTGTTATTATGGTCAGTAATTATTTGAGTGACGTCGTCAGCGAATATAATTGTTGAGCATCCTATTTCTGGTTTTGGTATATCTCTCGTGAATATAGCATAGAGAAGTAGACTCAGATTCGATCCTTGGGGAACACCTGCTCTAAGTTCAAATTGAGTTCCCATGTGTTCGTTAATTTTGATAATTGACTCTCAGTTAGATATGAAGTCTGATAGAATTTTTGTTATTAATGGGGGTAACTGAAGTTCTATAATCTTATATATGAGTCCATCTCTCCATACTTTGTCAAAAGCAGAGGAGACATCTCTGCTCAAACCATTGTACTTTTTCCTGAGCCGTTGTGAGATGGCTATTTTTTCGTATAAATATGTTAGAGCTGTATGTGTGCCTCTGCCTCTTCTAAATCCATGCTGGTTGGAGGGAATTTTTTTTTTTAATTCTAAATATTTATAAACTCGGGAATGCATTATTTTTTCGAATATTTTCCCTGGGACTTCTAAGAGAGATATAGGACGATAATTTTCAGCTAAGGTGGTGTTTTTCCAGGGCTTTGGTATAAAAATCATTACTGACATTTTAAATATTTTCGGAAAATAACCTGTGGATAAACAAGAATTAAAAATATCTAATAGTTCATGAATTGCTATATTAGGTAAGTGGGATAATATTAGTTTATTAAAGCCTGAACGTCGTGGGGCTTTATTTTTCATATAGTTAATGATGTCTTTAATATCAGCGATAGTGATAGGAGATATTAGATCATCCCCTGGAGTTAATCTTTTTAAGTCTACGTTAAAAAAAGGATCAGTTAAATCTTCGTTTTCTCTTAAAAAGTTACATGTTGTTCTTTCGTGTTCTAGATCAAAGTTTATATTTTCTTCAGCGCTAATATTAAATATATTTTCCCAGGTCTTTCTGAATTTTTCTTCTTTTTCTTTGCTGGTGAATAGTTTTTTTTATTGTTATTATTATTGTCTATTAGATACGGCGGTGTTTCTTTATAGTTACCCATTAATCTCTTTATATTATTCCAAAAATTTGTGGGATCCTTTTCTTTGCTTTGAAGTTTCATTATTATATTTTCCCAATTATTATTATTATATGAATCTATTAATTCTTTTTGTAATTCTTCTTTTATAGTTCTTAGTAGTTCAGTTAAAGCTGTGGGACCCCAGAGACCTCTGCCCATGTTATTGGATAAAGTTAAATATCTATGTTGGAGTGCTTTACATTCTCATTTAATTTTGGGTGGGGTAAGGTTTTCGTCTTTTTTAAAGGTATATAATTTTCTATTGCTTTTTGAAGTAAGTAATACCATTGCTTTAAGTGTTCTTCTATATCTAAAGTTGAATTAATGGTGGTATTTCTCGTGATATCATGAATGAATTTTTCGTCTAGGAAAGATTTAAAGTTATCCCAGTCTGCATTTTTAAGATCTCTTAGAGGGGGAATTCTAATAGCTATTGGTTCTGTTGATAATTTAATTATTAATGGCAAGTGATCAGAAGTGGTTAAGGGTCCTCTTTCTATGGAATAATTCAGGTAATGATTTTTATTGCTTATAACTATATCAGGTTTGGCGATTTCTGATCCATAAGTCATGGTTCTGAAATCGGGTCCTAGAATTTTAATTAGATTATTATTTACCAAAGTATTTAAGAAATTACCAGTTACATTAACTCTATTATGACCTAGAACTTGATGTTTAGCATTAAGATTGCCAATTAGGTATGCTGGGATGTTTTTTCTTATTAATTTTAATATATCTTTGTATGGGATTTGCATTCTTCTAGATGGTTAGTAAGTTGTTCCAATAATTATGGGGCCGTTTTTAGTTTCTATTTTTAGTGCTAAAAAATCGCTATCAAAGTCATCTATGATTTGATGAATAATATTTCTTTTAATAGCAATAGCTATACCTGCATTTTCTTCATTTAAAAAATTTCTCTGATATGTATTGTAACCATAATTTTTATTTTTTCGTTTGTCTTTGAAGTACTATTAAGTAGTATAATATCTGGGTCTATTCCTCTGTATACATTATATAATTCGTTACTTCTGGTTTTGGTCCAAGCTAACACGTTATGTTGAATGATTGTTAATTTATTGTAGTAATTAGCCATATTAAATATAAAAGATATAAGGAAAAAGTTATGTATTTAAGCTTGAGGATGATGATGTTCTTTTATATAACCCCTGGGCTAATGCATCAAAGTGTTTTCTTTCCAAATATTGGATTCTTATGTCAGACAGATCAATTTTATTTTGCTCTAAGAATAGATGGACCTCATGAGGCTGGTAGCTGCTATTGGAGTAAATGTATTTGAGTTTGTTAGTTCTAAGAAGTGTATCTCTTATAATTTCTATTTCCATATCAGAAGGTAAGATGTCATCGTTTTTTACTATTATTTTAAAGTTTAGGTCTTCTCTCAGCTTTACCCTCTCTCTCTCTGCTTTATAGCAGACTCTTCGTACTTTTGTTGATCTGCATTTTGTTTCGAGATCTTTTTCTTTTCTGTTGTTGTACGTTTGGAGATTGCACCTAATGGAGACTGATTTGGACGTTTTTTTTTTATTGTTTGAGAGGATTGTTTTTCTAGTTCGATATCTTCATCTATTCTCTCTTCTTCCTCTTCTACTCTCGCTTCTACCACAGTAGCAGCTACTGGTTCTTTTGTTACAGTTAAGTTAGGATTATTGGGAATACTTTTGGGAAGAATAATCCTTGGTATACCATTTAGTTCATAGATTTCGTTAACTCTATCTTCAAATGACCCAGGATTGATGGAATCCATCATCTGGCCATATACCATGGCACTAATTATTACTGTGGTCATTTTTTCAGCATTAATAGGGAATTTAAGTTCGTGTTGTAATAGTCTATCCGAGAAGGGAGGTGGTTTGGCTGCCCCTAACATTTCAGCAAATGTAGGTTTGGGTGTTTTCTTTGATTTTCTAATCTCTGCCAGTTTTTCTTTTTTTCTTTGTTTCCTTTCAGGACACCCAGCAGCGAGTGTGGAGTGCTCACCCGAGCAATTAATGCATTTCTTTGTTCTGCTAATGCACTTATTCTCATTCCATCTGTGATCTTCCTGGGCACATTCTGAGCAGATGGTGGTTTCTTTTTTACACTCTTTAGTAGTGTGATCAAAAGAATAGCATTTCATGCATGTATTTATGTGGACATATATTTCCTCCTCGATGTTATTTTCATTGATTCTAATATTAAAAAGAAGGAGTCCCTGGTTTTTTATTTTTTTGGCCATGTTTATTTTCTGAAAGCGTATCTTTAACAGGTGTTTATTATTAGGGATTCTTACTATTGCTTCAACTCTAGTGCCCTGGTTATGTTTTTTCAATTTCTGCTATTATTTCGTCATCTTTGTGAGAAGTAATGTATTGGTCAGTGCCAAGGATGACTACTGTTCTTTGGGCGTTTAGTTCAGGGGACATTGTGATATCAAAGTTTTTCTGATCAAAAATGGCAGAAACTTCGGGAGTATTAAGTTTCTCTAGGTTCTCATCGGCAAGGACAAGGACGAAGCCAGACTGGATGTTTATTACTTTATAAACAATGATATTGCTCTGGGCAAGACATGAGAATATGTCATTACGACGTTTGGCAGGATCCCCATGGGGATCACGGTCCCTAATTCGAGCTCGGCCCATTTAGTTCCTGGGTTCATCCAGTGAGGACGTGCTTCCAGTAGCTCTAATCTTGACCAAACTTAGTACAATGGAGAGTGGTGGTGTTCTTTGTGCTGGTGGTGTTAGTGGTAGTGGTGTTGGTGGTGGTGTCGTTGTTGGTGCTGTTTGTGGCTATGCTGGGGATTTGTCCTCGTCTGACGCAAGCAAACTCATTTTTAATTTAAGAAATGAGTTGGCCGCAGTCAGGCAGGAGGTCAGATCCTTAGCTGAGGAGAACAGGGATCTGAGAGGTAAAGTAGAGGTGTTAACCAGGAAGGGTCGATTGAATAATGAAGACGACTGGAAAGTTGTGAATAAGGGTTCAACGAAAATGGTTCTTAAGAAAAATGATACTTTTAGACTACAGGTTGCTAAATCATTTAGGTCACTTAGAGATGAATGTGACAGTGGCGGCAGTAATTCTTCAGGAACCATAGAGTCAGATAGGTGTACTAGCGATCGTAAAAATGGAAGTGGGAAAAGCTCTCAGGTCAAGAGTCTAGGTAAGTCTCCCAAGGTCGGAGTAACCCATCCTCCGGATAAGTCTCGTTCTTTGGTAATTGTAGGGGATTCACTATGCAGATATGTAGACAGGAAACTCAGGCATAGAGTTAGAGGAAAATATTTTTTCCCTGGAGCAGGTATGAAGAAGGTGGGTGAGTCAATAAATAGCTGGATTGAGAAAAAAGATGTTGTTTGTTTGATAGCTGGGGGAAATGACGTGCAGGATGGTAGAAGTGAAGAGCTGATTAGGTTGTATAGACAAGCCCTGGATAAGATTAGGAAAAGGGGTGCAGTTCCTGTGATGTGTGGTATTCTCCCTAGGCTTAGCCAAAGTTCAGAGTGGTGGTCTCGAGCTATAGGAGTAAATGCTAGGATGAAAGTCTTCTGTCGGGAGAATAATATAGGTTTTATAGACGGGTGGGATCACTTCACTAGTCGTAAGCATATGTATGCAAGGGATGGAGTGCATCTTTCTAATTCAGGTGTCTCGGTATTGGCTGGTATGATAGACAGAGAGGTAGGGGGGTTTTGTTAGACACAAATAATGAAATTATTAATACTTGTGCAGAGAAATTAGTCAGTAAGGGTTCAGTAAATAGTGGGTCAAATAACTGGGAGTCTAAGGATAAGAACCATTTGTTACATAGAACAAATATTAACAAAATGAATAGCCACAAGAAGGGTGAAGCTAGAGAAAGTTTAAAAGTATATTATACAAATAGCCGTAGTTTAGGTAACAAGATAGAAGAACTGAGAGCCATAGTATGAACATAAGAACATAAGAATAGAGGACACTGCAACATGCCCACTGGCACACACGAGGCAGCTCCATTTTTGAATTGTATTTTCAGCATGTCTAACCTATTCTATTCTACTCTACTTATTTATTCTGTTTTTCTTTTTATGATTTTTCTAATAAGCACTAACCTATTCATACCCACCCTACCTCTGTCATATGTCTATCTAATCTACATTTGAAGGTGTCTAAGGTATTGGCATTTACTATCCTACTAGGAAGCTTGCTCCATGCATCAGCTACTCTATTACCAAACCAATTTTTACCAATTTCCCTTCTGAACCTAAATTTATCAAGCTTAAATCCATTATTACGAGTTCTGGTTTGATCATGAATTTTTAAAACTTTATTAATATCTCCCTTGTTAATCCCTTTAAACCATTTATACACTTCAATCATATCCCCCCTAACTCTTCGCCTCTCTAGAGAATGTAGATTAATTTTTTTTTAATCTGTATTCATATGGTAGATTTCTGATATTGTGATCATCTTCGTCATTCTTCGTTGCACTCTCTCCAAGGATTCAATTTCCATTCTATAATAGGGTGACCAGAATTGCACAGCATAATCTAAATGGGGCCTAACTAATGCAAGATAGAGCTGCAAAATAACTTTTTCCGTCCTATTGCTGACGCTTCTTGAGATAAATCCTAAAATTCTGTTTGCTTTATTTCTGACTGCTGTGCATTGCTCTCTTGGCTTAAGACTACTACTCACAAGAACTCCCAAATCCCTTTCACACTGAGAACTCATGATTTCATGGTTATTTAGCTTATAACTAGTATTGTCTTTTATAGTACCCATTTTAACTACTTTACATTTTTCAACATTAAATTCCATTTGCCATTTGTCCGACCATTCAGATAATCTATTTAGATCTTCCTGTAAAGCATGAATGTCTTCTTTTCCATTTATAGTTCTACCTATTTTAGTGTCGTGTGCGAATTTACTTAGGTTACTACTGATATCCGAATCCAGATCATTTAGATATACGATGAATAATAGAGGACCCAGTACCGAGCCTTGTGGTACCCCGCTTGTAACCGAGCCCCACTCTGATTTCTCTCCATTTATGCAAACCCTCTGTTTTCTGTCTTTTAACCATTGTTTGATCCATCTGAGCACAGCTCCTCCTATACCATGAGCTTCCAGCTTTTTAACTAATCTTTTGTGAGGAACTCTATCAAAAGCTTTGCTAAAATCTAGATATATTGTATCATATTCTTTGCCACAATCTACTGCCTCATAAACTTCTGAATAAAAAGACAGTAAGTTTGTAAGGCACGAAAAACCCTTAAGAAACCCGTGTTGTGAAAGTTTTATCAGTCTGTGTAATTCTAGATGTGCCCTTATTTTATTTGCAATTATGGATTCTAGAATCTTACCCACTGTTGACGTTAAACTTACCGGCCTATAATTATTCTTTTTAACTCGTTCTCCTTTTTTAAATATTGGTACCACATCTGCCAATTTCCACTCCATGGGTACCGATCCTAATTTTATTGAATTATTAAATAATGCAGTTAGAGGACAACTAAGCTCTTCCTTGCATTCCTTTAATATTCTAGCATATATTCCATCAGATCCCGGAGATTTATGAGCCTTTAATTTATCTATTTCTTGTATTACCTCCTCTCTCGTAATATTTATTGAACTAAGTATATTATCGGGACTGTCTCTGTAAATGGATTCTACTTCCGGAATATTTTCCAAGTTTTCATTTGTAAATACAGATAAGAAATAATCATTTAAACATGTACACATCACTTTATCGTCATAAGAACATAAGAACATAAGAATAGAGGACACTGCAACATGCCTACTGGCACACACGAGGCAGCTCCATTTTTGAATTGTATTTTCAGCATGTCTAACCTATTCTAGTCTACTCTACTTATTTATTCTGTTTTTCTTTTTATGACTTTTCTAATAAGCACTAACCTATTCATACCCACCCTACCTCTGTCATATGTCTATCTAATCTACATTTGAAGGTGTCTAAGGTATTGGCATTTACTATCATACTAGGAAGCTTGTTCCATGCATCAGCTACTCTATTACCAAACCAATTTTTACCAATTTCCCTTCTGAACCTAAATTTATCAAGCTTAAATCCATTATTACGAGTTCTGGTTTGATCATGAATTTTTAAAACTTTATTAATATCTCCCTTGTTAATCCCTTTAAACCATTTATACACTTCAATCATATCCCCCCTAACTCTTCGCCTCTCTAGAGAATGTAGATTAAGTTTTTTTTATCTGTCCTCATATGGGGATTTCTGATATTGTGTATCAACTTGGTCATTCTTCGTTGCACTCTCTCCAAGGATTCAATTTCCATTCTATAATAGGGTGACCAGAATTGCACAGCATAATCTAAATGGGGCCTAACTAATGCAAGATAGAGCTGCAAAATAACTTTTTCCGTCCTATTGCTGACGCTTCTTGAGATAAATCCTAAAATTCTGTTTGCTTTATTTCTGACTGCTGTGCATTGCTCTCTTGGCTTAAGACTACTACTCACAAGAACTCCCAAATCCTTTTCACACTGAGAACTCATGATTTCATGGTTATTTAGCTTATAACTAGTATTGTCTTTTATAGTACCCATTTTAACTACTTTACATTTTTCAACATTAAATTCCATTTGCCATTTGTCCGACCATTCAGATAATCTATTTAGATCTTCCTGTAAAGCGTGAATGTCTTCTTTTCCATTTATAGTTCTACCTATTTTAGTGTCGTCTGCGAATTTACTTAGGTTACTACTGATATCCGAATCCAGATCATTTAGATATACGATGAATAATAGAGGACCCAGTACCGAGCCTTGTGGTACCCCGCTTGTAACCGAGCCCCACTCTGATTTCTCTTCATTTATGCAAACCCTCTGTTTTCTGTCTTTTAACCATTGTTTGATCCATCTGAGCACAGTTCCTCCTATACCATGAGCTTCCAGCTTTTTAACTAATCTTTTGTGAGGAACTCTATCAAAAGCTTTGCTAAAATCTAGATATATTGTATCATATTCTTTGCCACAATCTACTGCCTCGTAAACTTCTGAATAAAAAGACAGTAAGTTTGTAAGGCACGAAAAACCCTTAAGAAACCCGTGTTGTGAAAGTTTTATCAGTCTGTGTAATTCTAGATGTGCCCTTATTTTATTTGCAATTATGGATTCTAGAATCTTACCCACTGTTGACGTTAAACTAACCGGCCTATAATTATTCTTTTTAACACGTTCTCCTTTTTTAAATATTGGTACCACATCTGCCAATTTCCACTCCATGGGTACCGATCCTAATTTTATTGAATTATTAAATAATGCAGTTAGAGGACAACTAAGCTCTTCCTTGCATTCCTTTAATATTCTAGCATATATTCCATCAGGTCCCGGAGATTTATGAGCCTTTAATTTATCTATTTCTTTTATTACCTCCTCTCTCGTAATATTTATTGAACTAAGTATATTATCGGGACTGTCTCTGTAAATGGATTCTACTTCCGGAATATTTTCCAAGTTTTCATTTGTAAATACAGATAAGAAATAATCATTTAAACATGTACACATCACTTTATCGTCATCTGTGATATGGCCATTGGCTACTTCAATTGGTCCGACTTTTTCCTTAAATTTTGTTTGATAATGTTGATAAAACCCTTTAGGATTTTCTTTAGCTTCTCCTGCTATTCGAACTTCGTATTTTCTTTTCGATTCTCTAACTATCTTTTTAACTTCCCTGTTTAACTGTATATATTGCTGCCTCACCTGCTCTTCACCTCTTTTTAGTTTCCTGTATATTCCTCTTTTAATACCTATAAGATTCTTTATTCTATTGTTCATCCATTTAGGGTCATTTTTTCTTGATCTGCAATGTTTCATGGGAATATAGTCTCTCTGACTATTCTTAAGAGTCATGACAAAATTGTTATATTCCTCATCCAAATTTATATTAACTGACGGGCTGCTGTTCTTTCCTGTGAGAGAATTTAATGTATTGATCTTATCTTGTGATAATCCTTGGCATGTGGTACCCAAATTTCGGGGTAATCCGCTACCTGCGACCTGACCTGCTGGATTAACTACCCACATCTGTACCCCAGAAATCCCTTCCCATACCTCATTAGATAATTTAGTTTTTAAGCCCTCAAAATCTCCTGCTCTAAAGTTTGGAACAATATTCTTATTTTCCTTTATAGTTTCCTTGAAAATTATGTTAAATCTAATGGAATCATGGTCACTGTTGCCCAATTTTTCACCAACTTCTAAATTTGTAACCATATTCTCTCTATTACTAAGAACTAAATCTAGTGTATTCACCCCCCCGTGTTGCTTCATGTACATGCTGAGAAAGGAAATTGTCTTCTACTACTTCCAAAACCTCCTTAGTG
>JAXCGZ010016456.1:0-10000 GCA_037179515.1 Halocaridina rubra
TTTCGAGTGACTAAAGTGCTTAGTGGAAAACTTTACCATAATTTCCAAAAATCTGAAATCCTGCAGAGTATTGTGAGTACAAAAACTAATATTTGTTGTAAGACGAGACTGTTCATATTAAAGGAAAAAAATTGAGAACTTTTTCGTGAGGAAGAGAGAGAAGCTGCCGTCCAGTTTCTGCCTTGAGGGAAATCTAGAAGAGTTGCCAGACGTGGAGCCTCACACCACATTACCTAATTTTTTGTGTAAACTGGGGAAAGCTCTTAAGCCGTTTTACCTGATCCTGTGGTTCTATATATTGTTAAAAACAGTATCCTTCCCATTTATATTAACTAGTTAGTTAGTTTGATACACGAAAAAATTGAATAATAAAAGAAAAAAAAATTACCAAATACCCACCTGTCAACAGTACTGAGTTAAGTTGCCAAGTAGTACAGCAGTCCTATTTTCTTCATTTTTTTTGCTTTTCTTTTAGCTTTCTCGTTTGCTATTTTGTTATTTTGTATATATATTGAGTTAAATGTAAAGTCTAAATCCCGTGATAACATATCTTGGTTAGCAAGTCAGTTTATCAGTTAGGAAGAATATATAACAGAAACAGGTGGGTGCCACCTCGAACACAAATTCGAATTTTCCTTCAGGTTTGACTTTTGTTTTTCTTTTTCTTTTTATACTTAAATTACCATGGTCAAGTTTTTAAGTTAAGATGTGTGTTACCAGAAAGGAGACAAACTGAGTCACTAAATAGCACTTATATGGAGATATAAAAATTCTGTGTGAAGGTAAATTAGAAGTTTTTCTCTTTTCTTTTTTTTTTTCCTCTTTCTCGTCTTCTTTCTATATTCTGTGAGAGGGAGAACATAAAAATGAAGCCATCTCTGTCCCAAACCTCTCCCACCCATGGGTCGGGAGAAGGGGTAGTCATCAGAGGACTTAAACAGAGAATCAAGAAGTTAGAGGAAATGGTTACAAGCCTTGATGATAAAATTCGGAATATGGATGGAGAAATGAAAGAGAATGAAACACTCAGAGAACAAATAAGATCTTTGGAGGAAGCAAATAAAGCACAAGGGCAGGAGAGAAAGGAACTAGAAAAAAGAATAAAGAAGCTGGAAGGGGAAAAGAGTCAACTAGAATCTAGAATTTCTAATCAAGAAGATAAAAACAAACAGCTAAATGACAACCTAAAGGAATTAGATGTTAGTTCACTGCTATCTTCTGAGAGAGACGAGATTGCTGCTTGGAATGTTCAGATTAAGGAAAACATTGAACAGTTCAGAAAAGAGTTCCAGGAGCTGAATATGGAAAATGATGCCATGAAAACGTCCTTTGCTGATGCACTAAAAGGGAATGTGGCAGTAAAAGAGGCTGTAAAGGTGGTGGCACTGGAAAACATACAAACAGTTGACTATAAAGAGACAGTAATCGAAAAAATGAAAGACGTTGTGATGGAAAGGGCAAACCCACTCATCAGACAGGCACTTGATAAGGAGAAGACAGTGGTAATCTCAGGCATAAGTGAATCCCAGGAGCCAACATGGCAGGGGAGACTTGAAGAAAATAAAGCTAACGTTGTAGACCTGATAAGAAAGCTTGGAGTAGTATGTGGTCCTGAGGATATTGTAAACATACACCAACTAGGTAAATATTCGAGGGAAGGAAAGCCGAGACCAACAAAAGTAACCTTTGAGAGAGGGGAGACATGTAGGGAAATATTGTTGAGAAAAAAAAGTCTAAAAGACCTTCAAGAATGCAAAGAAGTGTTCATTAGACGATACAGAACACAGGAAGAGATGGGAAAGATCAAAAACTTGTTGCAAGAGGCAAGAAGGTTAAATGATGAAAGAAATGAAGAAGAGAAGAAAAATTTTCGTTACGGAATACTTCCAGACAAAGGGGAGATAAAGAAGATAATGACAGAAGATCAGGGGATGGGGCCTCATTAAGATTGTTATACACAAATGCTGATGGATTAGCTGGTAAGGCAGTAGAATTAAAAGATAGGATTCACAACAGTAAGGCAGATATAGTAGCAATTACAGAGACTAAGTTGAGTGAGGACATAAACAGTGTCACAGTTTTTCCTAAGGGCTTCAGAATACTAAGGGTCGAAAGATCTGAGAGGACTGGTGGAGGGATAGCACTGCTCATAAGTGAGAGGATTCAAGTTGAAGAGATAAACTTGGCTATAGAAAGTGAGTTCAGGGAATTTCTTGTTGCTCGCATAAATACTGGGTCAGAGAGCATTATAATAACTGTTGTATACAACCCACCAAGGAACCAAAATAGGCTTGAAATTTATGAGGAAAGTCATATAGGTACGATTGAAGTCATAAACTCAGTTGTTAACATGGCGCGGGAGAAAAAATGTAGGATTTTGATTATGGGAGACTTTAATCATAAAGAGATAGATTGGATAAATCTTGACCCACACAGTGGTGAGGACTCCTTTGGGGCAAGATTCCTAGATTGCGTACAAGGGAATTTCCTACACCAACATGTAATGGAACCAACAAGAGCCAGGGGTGGGGATGAGCCATCACTACTTGATCTGGTGTTCACAGATAATGTGTTGGATATTGAAAATATTGAGTATGAACCACCAATTGGAAAGAGTGACCACTGTGTGTTGTTGATGGAGTATATCATTGAAGACATTCTTCCTGAGAGTAGAGGCACTGAGGACATGAGGAGGAACTATCCGAAAGGAGATTACATCAAAATGAATGAGCTTTTTGCAGTTATTGACTGGAGAACCTTATTTTACAACAAATCTGTACAAGAAATGTATGACATCTTTTGTGAGAAATATGGGAAGATAGTAGATTGCTGCATACCTGTCACCAAAGTAGGTGTAATTCATGCCAGAGAGAAATGGTTCGATAATGGGTGTAAAAGAGCTAAGGAGTGGAGAGACAAATGCTGGAAAAGGCATAGGAGGAGAAAAAACATAAATGCCTGGCAAACCTACAAAAGAGCAAGAAATGACTACCTAAGTAAAAGGAGAGAGGCAGAGAAAGATTATGAGAGGGACATCACCAGGAAGGCTAAAGAAAATCCCAAGCTTTTCCACAGCTTTATCAGAGGAAAACTGAAGGTAAAAGAACAGGTTTTAAGGCTAAAGAGAGCGGATGGAAGCATCACTGAGACGGACGAAGAGATCTGCAAAGAATTGAACAAGGAGTTTCAGTCAGTATTTACAGTAGAAAATACCCCACCCCCTCAGATTGCAGTGATAGAAGCTCAAGGGCCGGTATTAGAGAACATCAACCTTACAGCCACAGAGGTATGCAAAGCGCTGATGGATTTAGATGTTCATAAAGCTACAGGTCCTGATGACATATCCCCTCATGTGCTTAAAAAATGCGCAAACACAATATCAGTGGCACTAAGTATCATATTTAAGGAGTCATTGGAGTCGGGGGAGATTCCAAGATGCTGGAAACAAGCAAATGTGATACCTATCTTCAAAAAGGGAAGGAGGGATACGGCTCTGAACTATAGACCAGTTTCCTTGACCAGCATAGTTTGCAAACTTATGGAGAAACTACTAAGGAAACATATCTCTCTTCACTTGGAATCCTTCAACTTTTTGTCAGTGAGGCAACATGGCTTCAGAGAAGGAAGATCAACAGTAACAAACTTATTAGAATTTTATGATGAGGTAAGCCAAATCTTACAGGAAAGAGAGGGCTGGGCAGATTGCATATTCCTAGACTTCCAGAAAGCGTTTGACACTGTTCCACATGGGAGACTTATTAGGAAGCTGCAATCAATGGCTAGAATAGGTGGAAATGTCTTGGAATGGATAAAAACTTACTTAGAAGGAAGGGAACAGAGGGTTAGAGTAAGACACTCAGTGTCTGAATGGAGAAGAGTTAGTAGTGGAGTTCCACAGGGTTCAGCTTTAGGGCCACTTTTGTTCCTTGTACATGTAAATGACCTACCAGAGTCTGTAAATTCATTCATGAATATGTTTGCAGATGATGCAAAGATTGTGAAGAAAGTAAAAAACGAGAACAATGGTAGAGAACTTCAGGAGGATCTAAATAATCTGCATGAGTGGTCAGAAAAGTGGCTAATGAAATTCAATACCTCAAAATGTAAGGTAATGAGAATGGGTACAAGTGCAAGAAGGCCCAAGCTTGACTACTCGGTGGCTGGAGTACAACTTCAGGAGACAGAAAATGAGAGAGATCTAGGAGTAAACATATTGGCAGATTTGTCTCCAGAAATACATATAAATGGCGTAGTAAGGGCAGCATATGCATTCTTATCAAATGTAAGGGTAGCCTTCAGGCACATGGACAAGGAAATGTTCAGAAATATTTATGTAACCTATGTGAGGCCAAAACTCGAATATGCAGCCCCCTTTTGGAATCCGCACTTGAAAAAGCACATAGCTAAGCTTGAAAAAGTTCAAAGACATGCCACGAAACTGGTGCCAGAAATACGCAATCTCGGTTATGATGAGAGGCTGAGGGAATTAGACTTGCCATCACTCGAAGCTAGAAGAGTAAGGGGGGATATGGTGACAGTCTTTAAATTCCTTCATGGTTATGATAGAGTGGATAGGGATCGATATTTCGATATGGCTGGCTCTAGAACTAGAGGTCATAGTTTGAAGCTTCGGAAGAAAACTTGTTTGCAGGATGTAAGGAAATACTTTTTCAGTGTAAGAGTAGTTGATAATTGGAATTCGCTAAGCGAGGAGGTAGTTAATGCTACCTCAATCCATAGTTTTAAGGACAGGTATGATAAGTATCACTAAGTCTAAAAATGGAACCGATCAGGAGACGGGAAGATACGAGCTTTGGGCTCTTTCCCGTAAACACAATTAGGTAATCACAATTAGGTAATCACACACACACACACACACACACACACACACACACACACACACACACACACACACACGCAAACACACACACACACACACACACACACACACACACACACACAACATATATATATATATATATATAATATATATATATATATATATATATATATATAATATATATATATATATATATATATATATATATATATATGAAGAAAATGAGTAAGTAGCAGTAAATATTATTTTGTTTTTACTATCAGTGGTAGTGGGAATTATTATTATTATTGTTATTATTAATATTATTATTATTATTAATATTATTATTATTATTATTATTATTATTATTATTATTATTATTATTATTATTATTATTATTATTATCATTATTATTATTATTACAATTATCATCATTATTATTATTATTATTATTATTATTATTATTATTATTATTATTATTATTATTATTATTATTTTATTATTGTAATAATTATTATCATTATTATTATTATTATCATTATTATTATTATTATTATTATTATTATTATTATTATTATTATTATTATTATTATTATTATTATTATTATTATTATTATCATTATTTTTATGATTATTATTATTATTATAAAAAATTATCCGTGGCTTAGTGGGATAATAGATTTGTTTGGAGTCCATCTTTTTATCGTTGAGAAAAACAAGGGAGCACTTCCACGTACATCATATTAATTGCTATTGTCGTCTCCTATAAGTGCATAATTTATTATATCACGCAATATGCATAAGTGTTTGAAGGATATGCGCAGGCAAGAAAATAAGCAAATACGCGCTTGTATGAAGGTCAGCACTCAAATAAATACTCTTAACGTGAGCCTCATCAGGTTCCCAATTATCTATTAATGATGTTTCTATTATTATCACCCAGTGACGTCTCTCCATTCAGCAGGTGAAGATAATTATCCTTTGTCGACACAGATCCAATATATTAAGGACATCATATACTCAACAATAAGATATTGTCCTTCACTGGAAAAAGAACTCCCACAGATGTCCATTTGACAACAAACCTGGGAAGTTCTAACACTACTATGCAACTACTGCTGCTGCTGCTGCTACTACTACTACTTGGGGATGATTTTTCAGAAGTAGTTGACCATCATAAATATTTGGTACATGTTGTTGAAAGTACTTTACATTATCAAAAAGGATGTAGAACTACGCCTGTATAATATTTACTCAAGTACCTTTCCTGTTCGAAGACACTTCTCGCATTGTAACATTGAGGTCCTTTTAATCTTATTTACATTGTATTGTATGCCAGTGTATGGTTTGTGTCTTTGGAATTTTAAAGATACTATCAGGAGATCAGTGTTTAAAACATTTGAAATTGGTTCAATAATGTTCTTAAATGAATAATAGGAGTTCTTACATATGCAAGGAACCATATAATTTTTGACATATGTCAGCAATTTCTTCTTAAACATTACGCAGCCTTACTTCAGGGTAAGTACCATTAAAGGCTTCATTACTCATTACTTCATTACTCATAACTTCATTACTGAATTTACCGTTCTTAATATGTGAATTCTTTGCTGAAGCAGTAAGACGAGTGTTTAAAAGTGACTCATATTTAGATATTTGGAAATTTTATATAAAGACTTTAGAGGCACGATTTTCCTGGGTGCAAAAAAACATGAAGCTAGATACGGACATTGTCTTTTCTTTGAAGTGTGAAAATTGCTCAGAGAGACTCATTACTAATTATGGAATTGCTTCTTTTTCTATGCTATTCTTAAGAGTATTTTCTTTTGATTGTAACTTTTTTTGTGAATTTAATTATGAAGCATATTGTAACTAATTTATTATATGTAATTAGTTGACTTACAAGACTTCAGCTCATTGTTTTTATGCATGTTTATATGATACAAAGAGGACTACTACTACTACTACTACTACTACTACTACTACTACTACTACTACTACTACTACTACTACTACTACTACTAATGATAATAGTAATAATAATAATAATAATAATAATAATAATAATAATAATAATAATAATAATAATAATAATAATAATAATAATAATAATAATAATAATAATGCTATTACTACCTTTTAGTAAAGTCATTAGCCTACCGGAATGGATAATCCTTTTTCAAAGTTCTTCGACTGTGAAACGAAGTGGACACGCTCTCAAGAACCCAGTTACCTGCAACTCCTTAAGCACCCACTTTCATTCATCTATTTCAAATTATAAAACCTTAACGTTCAATCTTATTTTCTAATTCTTCTCCCTGAACTCCATCGTCAAAGTCTCGTTAACTCTCATTTTCTACCCTACTATTCGACCATGCCCTACGGAACCATAGCAGTGTAGATATTAAAATGTAATAGAGATTCAGTATTGCACAATGCACCTAAGATACATTTTTCTTTGCCCTGACTTCAGCCAGTATTGTGACTGGTGCCCTATCACCTTGAAGTCATAAACACTATAGGAGTGAATTAGTTTTGCTCAGGTTTGGTGATTGGCTGAGAATTCTGCTGTATCTATTTCTTCGCGTTCTTTTTGGGGACAGTTTCAAATAATTGATGGAAATAGCTAGTGGAGATTGTGTAAAAATTTTTGACATCAAAGGGAGCTTTCTATCCTATTGTTCAGACCTCTCTCGCACTTATGTCAACTTATACCTCATTAAAATCAGTTCATCTGAAGCTTTACTGCTACAGAAAGTGACTAAAGAAGTTTAACTCCTATATCCTTGCAAATTTCCTTCAGTACCTTAGAATTTTTATAACCCCCTTTATAATGTCTTATTGATGCAAATCCTCCCGTAGGACAGATCACAGCATATCATCATCACAAGAGTCTCTGTATAGGCAAGTGATGGGTACACCCTCAATTAGCCATGCAAGCTGCAGAGCAATGCTATCCATGAGTACACCCTCAATCAGCCATCCAAGCCGCAGAGCAATGCTATCCATGGGTACACCTTCAATTAGCCATCCAAGCTGCAGAGCAATGCTATCCATAGGTACACCCTAATTAGCCATCTAAGCTGCAGAGCATTGCTATCTATGGGTACACCCTTAAATTAATTAGCCATCCAAGCTGCAGAGCAATGCTATCCATGGGTACACCCTTAATTAGCTGTCCAAGCTGAAGAGCAATGCTATCCATGGGTACACCCTCAATTAGCCATCCAAGCTGCAGAGCAGTGCTATCCATGGGTACACCCTCAATTAGCCAGCCAAGCTGCAGAGCAATGCCGTGTGTTTACTAAGAGATGGACCACATATGGGCTTCGGCTCCCTTAGCCATTTCAATATTATTTTCATATTAAAAGGTCCTTGTTTTAACATTTCTTATAGTTGATATATCCACTCAGTGTGACGACTTTTGGAAATCTAATTTCTTAATTCTTGGATATCATACTCAGTGGTAAGTGCTGATGTGTCTTGTGCTCTAATATGATAATCTCAAGATGAAGTAATTCGTGGGAAATCTTGGTACTAAAAGAGGGCTCCTTTTGTAGGGTTGCCTAGACCCAGATCTCCTAATGTTGGTGATAAAGCAAGCAGCTCCTTCAAAGCATCAGTATGCATGCATCATTATTTGTAGGTGGTGAAAATTATTTTCTACTGCTGTTTTCAAGAGCATTTATTGATCTTCAGTGTCATATATGTAGCTCCATCTGGATATAAAATCAAATACGAATTCGAATATTTCAAAAGGGGTTCTGTACTTGCAATTTTTTGTCGGTCTTCAAGCCCCTAAGTCCATTCATCTACTTTGGACATACTCAACCTTAAAGTCTTGTGATCTTATATTTGCTCCAAGATAATGCTTTCTAAGCTTAGTTATTTCAAAATCTGACACTCAAACATATGTAATACTGATGTTTGTCAGTAATTCTTCCTAGAATTTGAATAGTATTCAAAATCTGGCCATCTGTTTTTGAGTCTCGCCCATCACTTTTCTTTGTCATCAACACTTCTATCACCCCACAATCATATGCAGTGGCACAAGCACGACACTATTATGCTTATATATGTCTCTGAATCTCTCCCACCACTCCGTTATATTATCAACTCTTCCAGTACCCCAAAGATCTTCTGCAGAGGCAGGAAGTACGACACCACTATGCCGATAATCAACTTTGTTTAGAAAACTGGAATGACCGATGACATACATAGCCACGGAAACTCGGTTACCCTGACTTGTTCCTCCAGCTGAGTATATTGTATCACTCTTTTTTTCTGGTTCCTCCAGTAATAAGAACGTTTTTTACTGGTCAGTCTGACTCCAGGGGTTTTATTCAGAGGTTCAGTCTACTTGCTGATAGAACACCTAAGGGCTCACATTCACTTGTTGCAGTTTTTTCTTTTTACCAAGCTCAAAATAACCATATATATAACTGCAGAAGCTTATCCAATTCTATTTACTTCATATTGGTAGGCTTTGTTAAAAAAATTACTTTGAGGAGCTTCAAATCACTGGGTGTTTTAGTATCTAAGACTAAAAGTTCTGCAGTAGGTCTAATACTTGGTGGCTTCGTCCTTTCACTGAATGTTCCTGCTTACGAGTGTAAGTTCCTTTAGTTTCTCTTTTGTGTACCCTGTTTTGGTCAGTGGACCAGAGACTGGATCATCTGGCAGCTATCTAATGGCTGCATTGATTGCTCCATATTTTATCATATAACTAAACTTTCTTTCATCCTTAATATCTGTATGAACAGATTTCTACTTGTGGCCATGTCGGCGTTACCCTGGTTCAGTTTTTTGCCACAACTTTTCCAACCCGGTTATTTTGTAAAGAACAGTTTGATTATGCAGGGTGCAATTTTCTTCTTTGTAGTGGGATTTCTGATAGCATTAGCAAGCAGTAAGTGGGGTTGTATCTTCAGGATCCTCGACTGTATATGCTGAACAAGTGGCATAATTACAATAGTGAATAGTAAGTCTTATAGTTATGCTACTTTTATTTTTGCATAGAAACCTCATATTTGTGGGGCTCAAATAAAGTCCGAACTTTCCAAAACACTTCTTTTTCATATAATGTTGTCACCAATTGAGCAAGTTTCCTCCAAGTTCACTTGGTTTCTGACCCTTGTCTCTGATATCCTTTTGTGCCGCTGTTGTAAATATCCCAGTAAG
>JAXCGZ010016456.1:15000-18727 GCA_037179515.1 Halocaridina rubra
GAGAAAAAACACAAATGCCTGGCAAACCTACAAAAGAGCAAGAAATGACTACCTAAGTAAAAGGAGAGAGGCAGAGACAGATTATGAGAGGGACATCACCAGGAAGGCTAAAGAAAATCCCAAGCTTTTCCACAGCTTTATCAGAGGAAAACTGAAGGTAAAAGAACAGGTTTTAAGGCTAAAGAGAGCGGATGGAAGCATCACTGAGACGGACGAAGAGATCTGCAAAGAATTGAACAAGGAGTTTCAGTCAGTATTTACAGTAGAAAATACCCCACCCCCTCAGATTGCAGTGATAGAAGCTCAAGGGCCGGTATTAGAGAACATCAACCTTACAGCCACAGAGGTATGCAAAGCGTTGATGGATTTAGATGTTCATAAAGCTACAGGTCCTGATGACATATCCCCTCATGTGCTTAAAAAATGCGCAAACACAATATCAGTGGCACTAAGTATCATATTTAAGGAGTCACTGGAGTCGGGGGAGATTCCAAGATGCTGGAAACAAGCAAATGTGATACCTATCTTCAAAAAGGGAAGGAGGGATACGGCTCTGAACTATAGACCAGTTTCCTTGACCAGCATAGTTTGCAAAGTTATGGAGAAACTACTAAGGAAACATATCTCTCTTCACTTGGAATCCTTCAACTTTTTGTCAGTGAGGCAACATGGCTTCAGAGAAGGAAGATCAACAGTAACAAACTTATTAGAATTTTATGATGAGGGAAGCCAAATCTTACAGGAAAGAGAGGGCTGGGCAGATTGCATATTTCTAGACTTCCAGAAAGCGTTTGACACTGTTCCACATGGGAGACTTATTAGGAAGCTGCAATCAATGGCTAGAATAGGTGGAAATGTCTTGGAATGGATAAAAACTTACTTAGAAGGAAGGGAACAGAGGGTTAGAGTAAGACACTCAGTGTCTGAATGGAGAAGAGTTAGTAGTGGAGTTCCACAGGGTTCAGTTTTAGGGCCACTTTTGTTCCTTGTATATGTAAATGACCTACCAGAGTCTGTAAATTCATTCATGAATATGTTTGCAGATGATGCAAAGATTGTGAAGAAAGTAAAAAACGAGAACAATGGTAGAGAACTTCAGGAGGATCTAAATAATCTGCATGAGTGGTCAGAAAAGTGGCTAATGAAATTCAATACCTCAAAATGTAAGGTAATGAGAATGGGTACAAGTGCAAGAAGGCCCAAGCTTGACTACTCGGTGGCTGGAGTACAACTTCAAGAGACAGAAAATGAGAGAGATCTAGGAGTAAACATACTGGCAGATTTGTCTCCAGAAATACATATAAATGGCGTAGTAAGGGCAGCATATGCATTCTTATCAAATATAAGGGTAGCCTTCAGGCACATGGACAAGGAAATGTTCAGAAATATTTATGTAACCTATGTGAGGCCAAAACTCGAATATGCAGCCCCCTTTTGGAATCCGCACTTGAAAAAGCACATAGCTAAGCTTGAAAAAGTTCAAAGACATGCCACGAAACTGGTGCCAGAAATACGCAATCTCGGTTATGATGAGAGGCTGAGGGAATTAGACTTGCCATCACTCGAAGCTAGAAGAGTAAGGGGGGATATGGTGACAGTCTTTAAATTCCTTCATGGTTATGATAGAGTGGATAGGGATCGATATTTCGATATGGCTGGCTCTAGAACTAGAGGTCATAGTTTGAAGCTTCGTAAGAAAACTTGTTTGCAGGATGTAAGGAAATACTTTTTCAGTGTAAGAGTAGTTGATAATTGGAATTGGCTAAGCGAGGAGGTAGTTAATGCTATCTCAATCCATAGTTTTAAGGACAGGTACGATAAGTATCACTAAGTCTAAAATGGAACCGATCAGGAGACGGGAAGATACGAGCTTTGGGCTCTTTCCCGTAAACACAATTAGGTAATCACAATTAGGTAATCACACACATGATGATGACAGGTATGATAAGTATCACTAAGTATAAAATGGAACCGATCAGGAGACGGGAAGATACGAGCTTTGGGCTCTTTCCCGTAAACACAATTAGGTAATCACATAACCCAATCCATAGCTTTAAGGACAAGTATGATAAGTATCACTAAGTACAAAATGGAACCGATCAGGAGACGGGAAGTGACGAGCTTGGGGCTCTTTCTCGTAAGCACAATTAGGAAATTTTACACACACACACACACACACACACCCACACACACACACACACACACACACACAGCATAGTTTGCAAACTTATGGAGAAACTACTAAGGAAACATATCTCTCTTCACTTGGAATCCTTCAACTTTTTGTCAGTGAGGCAACATGGCTTCAGAGAAGGAAGATCAACAGTAACAAACTTATTAGAATTTTATGATGAGGTAAGCCAAATCTTACAGGAAAGAGAGGGTTGGGCAGATTGCATATTCCTAGACTTCCAGAAAGCGTTTGACACTGTTCCACATGGGAGACTTATTAGGAAGCTGCAATCAATGGCTAGAATAGGTGGAAATGTCTTGGAATGGATAAAAACTTACTTAGAAGGAAGGGAACAGAGGGTTAGAGTAAGACACTCAGTGTCTGAATGGAGAAGAGTTAGTAGTGGAGTTCCACAGGGTTCAGTTTTAGGGCCACTTTTGTTCCTTGTATATGTAAATGACCTACCAGAGTCTGTAAATTCATTCATGAATATGTTTGCAGATGATGCAAAGATTGTGAAGAAAGTAAAAAACGAGAACAATGGTAGAGAACTTCAGGAGGATCTAAATAATCTGCATGAGTGGTCAGAAAAGTGGCTAATGAAATTCAATACCTCAAAATGTAAGGTAATGAGAATGGGTACAAGTGCAAGAAGGCCCAAGCTTGACTACTCGGTGGCTGGAGTACAGCTTCAGGAGACAGAAAATGAGAGAGATCTAGGAGTAAACATATTGGCAGATTTGTCTCCAGAAATACATATAAATGGCGTAGTAAGGGCAGCATATGCATTCTTATCAAATGTAAGGGTAGCCTTCAGGCACATGGACAAGGAAATGCTCAGAAATATTTATGTAACCTATGTGAGGCCAAAACTCGAATATGCAGCCCCCTTTTGGAATCCGCACTTGAAAAAGCACATAGCTAAGCTTGAAAAAGTTCAAAGACATGCCACGAAACTGGTGCCAGAAATACGCAATCTCGGTTATGATGAGAGGCTGAGGGAATTAGACTTGCCATCACTCGAAGCTAGAAGAGTAAGGGGGGATATGGTGACAGTCTTTAAATTCCTTCATGGTTATGATAGAGTGGATAGGGATCGATATTTCGATATGGCTGGCTCTAGAACTAGAGGTCATAGTTTGAAGCTTCGGAAGAAAACTTGTTTGCAGGATGTAAGGAAATACTTTTTCAGTGTAAGAGTAGTTGATAATTGGAATTCGCTAAGCGAGGAGGTAGTTAATGCTACCTCAATCCATAGTTTTAAGGACAGGTATGATAAGTATCACTAAGTCTAAAAATGGAACCGATCAGGAGACGGGAAGATACGAGCTTTGGGCTCTTTCCCGTAAACACAATTAGGTAATCACAATTAGGTAATCACACACACACACACACACACACACACACACACATACATATATATATATATATATATATATATATATATATATATATATATATATATATATATATATATATATATATATATATATATATATGAATAATTATTACCCCGACCGGGACTTGAACCTAGGATACATAATAACTATGCTA
>JAXCGZ010016457.1:5000-17500 GCA_037179515.1 Halocaridina rubra
GTAGGAAGAATCAAGGAAATGACATGTTGTGACCCAACGAACACTTTGTTCAATTTTGAGAACTGACGCGTGTGAGTGCCATTGGAAATTGCTTGGCGTGCCAAGTGTGGCACGTGTGCCGTAGGTTGCCGACCCCTGCACTAGGTAATACCTATTACATAGAGCGAAATACCATATATTAGTGTGGTATAATGAATAAAAAATATTAAATATATAATACAGGTTATAATTACGTAATACAGTCACTCACTCTGAATTGGATAATTCCATCCATAGAGAGCTTAATATCAATTTTCGCAAAATAGCTGATGAATGGAAATGCAGAGGTTGGAGGATGTCGAATCCTTTTTACCACTTTTTCGGTTGTGGCCGCCCAGTTAGCTTCGGCAGCATGTTATGTCATATGTAAAAATTTTATGGGGATTATTGTAGTATATATATATATATATATATATATATATATATATATATATATATATATATATATATATATATATATATATATAAACAAAACACCGGCACTAGCAAAGAAAATTGCCCTCATCGGGCCTGGGCACCGAAAAACATATAAGAAAAAGTAGCAACTTAAGGACAAGGCAGAAATGAGAGAATAATAAGCAGTGAAAAAAGGAAAAAAGAAAAGAATTGTCAATGTGATAAAAACCTAGAAATATGGCAGGATTGGATTCTAAGATGGTGGCTATAGATCCATGCCACCATACCGACTGAGATATTATGCAGATTTTTTCTGTTGTTGTAGCTCATTCGGTATATATTGGCATTAATCTGTAGCTTGGGACGCGAGGTCGATTCTCACAAGGTTAAAAAAATTTTTTTCGTTGATTATAGTATTGTTAGCACCACATTTTTTTTGTGTGAATATGTAAACTTGAATTTCTACTTACTGCAATAAGCTGATATAAGAACGACGGGAAAATGCCTGCTCAATCTGACTAAGTCATGATATGGAGATTTTCGTTTTATAGGTCAGTCATGAATCTGTAGCTTGCGACGCGGCTTTGATTGCCTTGAGATTTTATGAAAGTTTTCGATGATCTTAGTATTGTTAACTAACATCACGGTTTCATTGTATATATATATATATATATATATATATATATATATATATATATATATATATATATATATATATATATATATATATATATATATATATATATATATATATATATATATATATATATATATATATATATATATATATATATATAATGCCAATAAGCATAGCTATAAATATTAGTGCGTTACAGTTGGGGTTCCAGAAATTATAGCCAGCAGCCATCTTTAGATAAATTACTGTATTATTTTTGCACTATTGCTATTCCAGGACTTCTTCACAGTGACACCACTCAAGTGTGACGTCAGATTTTGAATACCTGATATCACCCTGTCTCCTATTCCACTTATTAAGCAACTACACTAAATCCATCCTGATTTACAATCTTACACCGATATATGTTATCAGTTAACTTGCGATTCGACAATCTCAGATATTCTTAGCTTGGCAAGAAACCTAAAACGAGGAATCATATTCGATAACTTTTATCTCAACGAGTAAGGTAATACGAGGGTATTAAAGACAGCTAATCTCAGCAAGAAAGATAGAAAAAATCACTTCTTTATGGCATTTTTTTTTTTTTGAAAGAATAGCAAAAATAGAGCATGACTATAATGGTAACTTCTCTAACCAAATGACGTATAGAGATTGGTCATGGATTCGGTTTTACGTCACGAACTCCCTTTTCTACTAAGAGCTTGGACGGTTGCCTTCTTACGATGGACTTGTTTTGGCAGATGTAATCGTTACCCTGAGTGTATGCCCTTACTAACCTCAGTCCGTGACGGGGCGCGAACCCTCGACCTGCCGCCTCAGAGTCGCAGACTCTGCCATTTTGCCACGGAGACTACGTAAAGAGATTGGTCAAATGGAACAATTCTGTCATTAGAACTCTTCTCAATAAAATTAAAGTGAGGAATACTATAATGAAAGTTTGTCTTTCCTAGAAGGGAAAGAAGAATTATTTCCCTAATGACAACTTACTTTTTGGGGCAATTTACTACAATATACTGACATCTTACCTTTAAAAAAAAAAATTAAAAGGAGCCATTTTTATCATTAACCTCGGCAAAAAAAAAGAAGTGCAAAATGGACACTTAATATTTTGACAGCTAATAATCTTGCCAAGGAAGTTAAAGAGAATGTAATATTGACAGCTGGCCTTGCCAAGAAAGTTAAAAAGAGTGTACCACTTTGACGGCATATATTGGCAAGATAGATAAAAAAAAAAAAAAAAAACCTTTGTATTGATACCATATTTTGGCAATAGGACAAAATGGAAGCTTTTCTCTGGCTTCATGTTTGTGCAGTTTTCCAAACTCATTATACATATTTATGTAGTACAAATTATTATTAATGGGGCCGCTACAGCACATTAGAAGAGCGCGCAAGTCGGGAATCGAAGAACGCAGGTTCGATCCCACCGCGGTGCGTAAGCACAAGGGACGTAGTCGCAAGTCGCACATGGGACGTGTCACGCCACTTCTCTGTGAAAGGTTTCATATATTTCCGGATGTTCATTTTCAACTGGCGTGCCACGTGCGACGTGCCACTTTGGTGTGAAAGTGGCCATACACTATACTATACCAGGACTTCTTTAATTCTAGCTATTGTATTTTTCATATAACATCACTAACATACTTGATTACAGAGTACGATTGATGACTGTCGCAATATGTTTATTCGGTTTTAGATGGAGATTTATCTCTGTGCCTTTCTCTATATCTGTATGCGGTTTTTTTTTTCTCTCTCTCTCTCCTCCAGCTCACGATAGAGTTTAGGTCTACTTTGAGAGAATATTGGATGTTCCTCAAGAATATAGTTTGTGGTTGTATGTGAAGGAAAAAAGATGTATAAAAAATATGAATACTGATATTTCCGAAGCTTTGTGAAAAAATCTTCCGTAACGTAAGTATATTTGTCAGTTCGCGATATCTATATCGGCATACAATATTTTTATTCCCAGATTTCGTAAACATTGGAAAACAGATTAGGAAACGACCTTTATCCGTGACTTGCGTGTGTCGGGTATATGAGACATTACCTTTTTGGGCTGGTGAGTATTCTTGCATTGTGTATACCGATGAGTATTCTTGCATTGTGTACCGATGAGTATTCTTTCATTGTGTACCGATGAGTATTCTTGCATTGTGTACCAATGAATATTCTTGTATTGTGTACCAATGAGTATTCTTGCATTGTGTATACCGATGAGTATTCTTGCATTGTGTATACCGATGAGTATTCTTGCATTGTGTATACCGATGAGTATGCTTGCATTATGTATACCGATGAGTATTCTTGCATTGTGTATACCGATGAGTATTCTTGCATTGTGTATACCGATGAGTATTCTTGCATTGCGTACCGATGAGTATTCTTACATCGGTTTTGCATTTGTAGTTCATGTTAAGAATTTTGTACCCCATGAGCTATCCTTCGCCCATCTTGCCCACTTCTTACCATGTTGAGATTTCGACAACTGACCTAATTATGGTACAAAAGAAAATTTTCGAGTGATTTTTATCGAACATCAATAATGAAGTCATTCGATCTAAATAACACGAAATAGATTGTCTCGAATTTTACTTGACCTATCACGCTCATCTTTCGTTTTGCCTCTACTACGCTCCATTTTTTTTTTTTTAATGTATTGATGTATTTTATTTGTTTTCTATGAGGACAGTTTGGCAATGATTTTGGCTTTATTGAAACCCAGATAAGAGGCTGCGGATTTGACAGAGCCACCACATGTAAGCTTATCTCCATTTAGTTTTGGCAAGAGAACACTCGTGCTAAACATAATGATAAATCGAACTCGGGATACCGAGGGTAGGAGACAAGAACCATATCCTCTTGTATTATTATTATTATTATTATTATAATTATTATTATTATTATTATTATTATTATTATTATTATTATTATTATTATTATTATTATTTATCCTAATTGCATTTTCCCCCTGCCTTTTCTTCACAACCTTCATCTGCTACCCGTAACCAGTCTCGTATCACTCTTTCTTCTACTCTCAGCTTCGATTTGCACAGGGTATCTGAGTGGGGCACCCAAAATTTAGTTAAATTTAATGTCTCCAAGACAGTTTCTGCCTATCTTTTTATCTTCTTCTCCTCCTGATAACCCTATTGTCTTCGAAACTAACGAAATTTACCCTGTTAATTCTATCAACATATTAGGAATCCAGATAGCCTTTAACTTGTCTTGGTGGAAGCACATAATCCATATTTCTAAATCTGCATCCAAAAGCTTGAGAGTTCTATTTCGTTTTCGTCATTACTTTTACTCTTTACATTTACTTAAAATCTATAGAGGTCTTATCCGTCCCTGCTTAGAATACTGCTCGCGCATCTGGGTGCTTGATCGGGATGAATCTAAGGCAGTCATACTCATTAATGACCCTTTTTTTTACTTCTAATCTGGATTCTCATCCCTCTCTTTTCTGTCGCTACTACTTCCATCGTTGCTTTGATGAGTTGGCAAGTTGCATCCCTCCCCCACTGCCGAGGCAACGTAACACTCGCCAAGCGGCCTCGTCTCACAGGTACTGTGTGGAAATATGTAGCTCACGGATTGGTCAGTGAAGTGACTGCTTCTTTCCATCCACCCCCACACTCTGGAACTCTCTTCTTATAACCTATCTTCCTTCAAACAGCGGCTCTGTCGTGCTATCAGGGCCTAATCATTCCATATCTAGGTCCTCAGTACTTTGACTATTCTCTCAGCCTGTCCTTTTCGTATTGTGTATCATTACCTCATTTCTGCATTGTCCTTAACCTTTTACTTTTTCTTCGTGCCCGGGCCTATATTGATGAGGGCAATTTCCATGCCTGTCCCTGTATCACTCATTAAAAAAATATTATTATTATTATTATTATTATTATTATTATTATTATTATTATTACTGAATTCCTGTGATATACCGGTTAGATACAGAATAACACTCTGGAGTCAACTAAACTCAATCCTTTTCAGCGAATGCAATTCAGGAGGTAGCACACCCATGATCTGATATTATATCCCCTACAGCTACTGTGACCGTTTGCTGTACTTGTTCGCACTGGGTGCTGTCAATTATAAGCTTGGTATAGATTTTATTCGACTTTGATGTCGTCAGTTTATTGGGGATTCTTAGATCAGATGTGCTACTCCAACTTTTTCGCTATTTAGCTCAAATTTTACTCAAGCTATCAGTTAGATGGGCGGCAGCCTTAATCAGCCAAGAAACGCCACATGTGGGACCCAACCCGGCTGTCACTGGACGGGGTATTAAACTTAAAAAAAAAAAAAAAAAAAAAGTGCTAGGACGAACTTTCATCATGTTTTCGGATACCAAGCATTGTTCCGGTTTTACATCACGGACTCCCTTTTCTACCAAGGGCTAGAACGGTTGCCTTCCTGCGAAGGACTTGTTTTGGCAGATGTAATCGTTACCCTGAGTGCATGCCCTTGCTAACCTCAGACCGTGACAGGGCGCGAACCCTCGACCTGACGCCTCAAAATCGCGGACGCTACCGCTTGAGCCACGGCGACTACTTCGGATACCAAGCATGTGCCCACTTATTCTCATACCCTAGCGCACGGTGCATGTCATTCAACTACTGACCTACTATTTTCATTAAAAGTGTTCCTTATACTAGCTGGAATTGGCTGAGACGAGAAGACTTATTCCACTATTATCTCTCACATCTGCATTACCAATACGTGAATATTTCGCATTGCCACAGAACAAGACGGACTCAAATTAGGTCCTTTGGAATTGCATACCGATATCAAGGTCTTGAATTAACAGGTCACGAAAGGTTCTCTTGACTAACTGATAGCGTGATGGATTTTGGAATTTTTTTTCTTATTTTAACTTTACCAATTAATCAATAAAACCTTAAAAGAAACATCAGTTCATTTATATTTTAAATGATTCGCTGCGAGCTGCGAATTCTCTCCCTCTTTGTCCTGGGAACATACATTTGCCCCTAAGGGCAACTGCTCCTTAGGACAATTTCCTCTTGGACGATTTCCCCTAGTGCAAAAGTGGACAATAGCACTTTGATAATATAAAAGTGAAATATATTATATAATAAAAATAATGAATTATTAGAATTTCATTATGAATATTTTATTATTTCATAAAATGCTATGTTGGGTTAGATTAGGATAGTTTAGGTTAGATTAGGTCAGGGGCAGTTGTCCTAAGGGACAATCATTCTACGGGGCAGTTATATTACCTCCATTTTCCATAACCCCCTATGATAAAAAAACAAAAATAAATATATACAAGTGCATACAAGCCAGTGATATTTTTGTAAAGTATTTCTGCCCCCCCAGATTTTCCCCACTTCCATCGCCCATTATAACCTAGCTATCACTGCCAGCTTTTCCACCACCTGTGGAGCTTTTTAAATCTCGTTTCTTGTTTTCGGTCCTCGATTGCTGAACCCCTTGCGGCAGAGGGGGGGAGGGGCTGTTCCATATGAACTTTTGGGGCAAAGATAACATGAGAAGCTAAGAAAAAACGGAATTTTAAAATAACTTTTATATTAAGAGAAAATGAAACAAAACTTCGTTTCCCTTAATTGAAACTGAAAAAGAAAAGAAAAAACCCTGAAACTTGTCCTTTTCCCATTGTGCATCATTCCCTTATTTCTGCCTTGTCCTTAAGCTTCCACTTTTTCTTTGTCTTCATGTGTTCTTAGTGCCCGGGCCTGATGAGGGTAATTATCTTGCTTGGACCGGTGTCACACTCATAAAAAAGACTTAACTCTATTTGATACTTCGATAAAGATCATTCATTTCTCTTTAGCTTGTTGGAATGCTGGAGAGCATTAGCTTGAAAGGTCTTTTAGGATATGACAGAGTTCAGTATCATGGAGAGTGCTTATATACATCATTTATATTAAGTGCAGAGCTTTAGGATAGACATACAAATTGGTTCTTGCTCTTTAGCTCATGGACCAATTAGTCTTTATATTGTTTGCCTTGTTTTTTCTATGCCTACATCAGCACCGAATATTTTTTTATATTCATTACACATCTCTTATTATCCCTTCTGACAAATCACAATACTCCTCATCTCTGTGTCTCTCTGATTTATATTTTCTTCGTGCCCAGGCCCGACGAGATAAATTTTCCTTGGCCATCCGGGTGTCACAAAAAAATTCCAGTCTCCTGATTCCTGTTGAAGTTGGCAGGAGCCATGAAGCAAAAGAGCAGAATTGTCGTCCCTTCTACATCCTCTGTATTACAAAGCCAAAGTTCCAATTTCGCTACGGATAGAATCGGGATCGAACTCGGGTCCTTTGGTATGACAGACCACTGGGAATATCAACTTAATGGGTGTCGTTGTCATTCCAACCCCGGGTAAATGGAAAAGTTTGGTGCCAGGAGTGCCATCTGGCTCTCGCGCTTTGAGCCAAAACCCGGTAAATAGTGCCAAATGGAGAGGGTTGGTGCCAGGAGTGCCATCTGGCTCTCACGCTTTGAGCCAAAACCCGGGTAAATAGTGCCAAATGGAGAAGGTTGGTGCCAGGAGTGCCATCTGGCTCTCACGCTTTGAGCCAAAACCCGGGTAAATAGTGCCAAATGGAGAAGGTTGGTGTCAGGAGTGCCATCTGGCTCTCACACTTTGAGCCAAAACCAATCACTAGTCTCCAGGAGATTTATGAAAATAGCGACCCCATATAAACATGGAAAAAAATGGTAGATAAAGGAAAAGGCAATACAGCTCACCAGTGAACCATCTTTGATAACAATCTTAATTACGTCCGGGAAACACTAAATTTAAACAAAATGTTGGGAAAACTTTTTTTGGTATATTATGTTTCTAGCATGAAAATTGTTTGCAAAAGTCAAGAGTTCATTGTCATTATGGACAACGTTTCCCTCTACGAATCTTTAACCGAGATCTTGATATCTTGTTCGATACTTAAGTAAAGTTTAAGTGAAAATTTCTCCTTAATGCGTAGAGCTTAAGTATGATATAATATATTAAGAAAAGGCAAGAGTTCACTGTTATTTTCGATGTCCGTATTCACTTCAGGAGGAAAGACTCAACTTACGAACTTTCTTTACCATAAACCAGTCTGTCTTGCTTTCGGTTAAAATGAAAATTATTGGATATATATATATATATATATATATATATATATATATATATATATATATATATATATATATATATATATATATATATATATATATAAAAGCACAAACTGTTAACATACAGCATTAAATATGTATGAAATGGAGAGTAAACAAAGGACCAATAAGCTTAGAATCACAAAAAATATACAAAAGGAATGATACATATAACGGGAATAACATTAAAAAGGAAGATGGTAATGATAATTCGGTTTTACGTCACGAACTCCCTTTTCTACTAAGGGCTAGGACGGTTGCCTACTTACGAAGGACTTGTTTTGGCAGATGTAATCGTTACCCTGAGTGCATGCCCTTACTAACCTCAGTCCGTGACGGGGCGCGAACCCTCGACCTGCCGCCTCAGAGTCGCAGACGCTACCATTTTGCCACGGAGACTACATTAAAAAGGAATATAGAAGAAAATGAATTAAAACATAATTTTATTTAATTTTATGTTCCATTTTGTTGTATTTCCAGTTATTTTTTATCATTCCTTCTGTTTAGTTTTTGTGATTTTAAGGTTATTGGTGATTTGTTTACTTTCCATTTCATACAGATGTATTAAGGGGATTATCTACTAACCAGATCAATAATCTTAATTAGGAATTAACATATTTCTAATGCTAATGACTTTTTAATGACTTTTTTTTATCGCTTTTTCTTTCATTGAGGATATTATTTCTTTTGGCTTAGACCTGTTTTACTAGCTATAATTATTAATTCTCTCGGGACGCTTGTGTCCCTTTTGTTTACTACTCCCACTTTCTCTTGTGCTTGAGATGGGCTCCAGTCAGGACCCGAAATATAGCATTACTTTCCTGTGTTCTTTCACTGATGGGCTTCCTTACCATATATATATATATATATATATATATATATAATATATATATATATATATATATATATATATATATGCAAACACACACATATATTTATTACATTTTATTTACCATTTTTTTTCATTTTGATTTTACATTACTCTGGTTTTTATATAATTTGCAAATTATATTTATCATTATTATTATTATTATTATTATTATTATTATTATTATTAGTAGTAGTAGTAGTAGTAGTAGTAGCAGCAGTAGTAGTAGTAGTAGTATAAAAGTTCGTCAGTTTCATTCTACTTCACTTGGTAGATAAGCCTTACTGACAAAATGTAGATTTATTTAAGTGTCAAAAATACAATTATCTTTTCCGTTGATTTCATTATTCATATGAGTACATGTATATGTTGGTTGCTCTGGTTATGTTTATGAAGCATCATTACCTCCGTGAATATTTAATAACTATTGAAATAGTGAAGAAAGCAATAGGCGCATAACTGTGCTCATAGGAGTCGCTGTATAATAAGTGTAGATGATGATGATGATGATTATTATTATTATTATTATTATTGTTGTTGTTATTTTTTTTATTAATATTAGTTTAATTATATCTATTATTATTATTTTTATTATTATTATCATTATTATTATTATTAGTAGTAGTAGTAGTACAGATTATGGTTTATGTTATTTCTTACTCACCAATATATGTTTTTTTTTTCATTTCTTTTATTCCTTAGATTCCTCCTATGTGTTATTTTCGCATTTTTCTTGTCCCTCATATTTTCTATTGTCCTCCGTATCCCCCCCCCCTCACCCATATCTGGCGCCAAACAAATGTTATTCTCCTTGCCCGTAATGAAATCCGTCTGGCTGGGGAAAAAAAACAGCACCTTCGTCTCGTGATTGGCTGGAAATGATAATTGCATCATAGGATTGCAATGAATGCCTTATTTTGATGGGTTGAGTACGTAAGTTTGATGCTGGAATTTCCAGAAGGAAGATGTGACGTCATAAAATTGTTTTCGAAAATATTGTGTAACAGAGAGAGAGAGAGAGAGAGAGAGAGAGAGAGAGAGAGAGAGAGAGAGAGAGAGAGAGAGAGAGAGAGAGAGAGAGAGAGAGAGAGAGAGAGAGAGAGAGAGAGAGAGAGAGTAATTTTCTATTTACGCTATACCTGAATTTGCAGAGGACAGTTACACAATGAAATTAAAGGGGGGTTTACACGGTCAAACGGTTCGTCGAACGCGGTTCGACAGACAAGTGTTTGAAGTGATATTCGAACGTGTGAACGGGGTATTTGGTTGTCGAACACGTTTGTCGAACGTGTTCGACAACCAAATACCCCTTTCACACGTTCGAACATCACTTCAAACACTTGTCTGTCGAACCGCGTTCGACGAACCGTTTGACCGTGTAAACCCCCCTTAAGGCAAACAATAGGTTTGTTTTCACCTTTGATATTGCCTTTGGACTTTTTCTTTTTGAACATTTATCACATCTTTTCCTCCTTTCCACTGTCTTTCCTTCTTGTGTCTCTTGAGTGACTATATTTATTCCAAATTTTCTGAACGGGGTTCTGGTGCTGCACTAGCATGACTTCTCTCTTTCAATTAATTTAATCATCATATTTCTGTGTTTTATTTATTTTAATTGTTTCTTGGCGTTTGAATTTTTTTTTTTTTGGATTTTTATTTTATATTTGGGATTGATGTTGAAGAACAGTAATTAATGATTTCATATATGAAGTCACGAGTGTATTTATATATTATGATGTGCAGTTTTTATTTATTTTTTTCCTATGTAATGAAGGTAGTGTTATGACTGGGTTTCATTTAAAATGTCATTAATGTTAAGTGTCTTAAGTACATGATATGAAGTGTCAGGGATCCCTTTGAGATATTACATTTGTCATGTGACATTACTGAAATTAACTCTCAGCAAAAAGAAACTAATATCACCAAGCAACAAGTTTATTTTTTGGTTTGGAATGACTTATTTATAATATTTTTTTTTATCCCAATAAGAAAACCATAGTTGCAAAACTAGATAATGCAAAGAAATTGTTATAATTACTACTAATAGTATAATTCTATTAACTTATTCTGAATTCAAATAGCCTCAATAACTTGTCTTGGAGGAGTCACATAACCCAAATTTCTAAAAGTTCATAGAAAAAATTATGAGTTCTGTTTCGTTTTCGTCATTACTTTTCCTCATTTCACTTACTTAAAATCTATGAGGGTGTTATCTGTCCCTGCTCAGAATACTATTCTCACTTATGAGGTGTTTCGCCTCATACATGTCTCCTTAATAGGGTTGAATCTAAGGCAATCAGGCTCATCGGTGGCTCTTCTTTTACTTCTAATCTAGATTCTTTTTCTCTTCATCGTACGGTATCACTCTTTTTGCTTTTCTATCGATACTACTTCTATTGCTGCTCTGATGAGTTAGTGAACTGCATCCATTCCCATCTGCCGAGGCCTTGTAGCGCTCATCAAGCGGCCTCGTCTCACAGGTACTGTGTGGCGACTTGTAGCTTGCGGATTGGTTGGTCCAGTGACTGCTTCTTCCCTTCTATCTCCAGACTTTGGAACTCTCTTCCTCTTTCTGTCTCTCCTAACTTTTATGACCTCTCTTCCTTCCAAAAGCTGATGTGTCGTTTTCTCAAGGCCTGTTGCCTCCATGTCATAGGTCTTCATTATTTGGACTATTCTTTCAGCCTGTCCTTTTCCTATTATTAATCATTCTCGTATTTCTGCCTTGTCCTTAATCTGGTATTTTTCTTCATTTCACTGTTATCTTGGAGACCGGTCCTGGTGTCACACTCATAAAAACAAAACTGTCTTCGTAAATTCAAACTCGTAGCATCACAATAAAACAATATCTGTTTGGTCGCAGTGACATATTTAGAAATAATCATTTATACTGATAGTAGGGTGCAATAATATTTGCCAAATTTCATATTGGTAAGGATACACTTGCCATTAATGGAACCGGACCAAAGTAACTCATTTAAAATGCCATTTCGGTAATTGCCATCGCCAGTTGAAACGAATTGTCCGAATGCACTTGTAGTATTATAAATTTAATGTGACGTTACCCTATTTTTATATATAAAAGTTTTTTTTATTATCATTATTTACTGCGACTTACCCATGTGATCAACCCCAGAAGAGGCACCAGATGTACTTTTGGGGTTCTTAAACTGGAATTGAGTGTAGGTTAGGTTAGGTACATGTTAGGTAAGGTTAGGTTAATCTAACACCGCCCAATCTTATAACATACTGTAAATCCTTAATTAAGCACATACAAATGACATCAGGTGCCTCCATTTTGAATGATCCTGATCATGTATGCAATGTATAGTAGATGTTTATTTATATTTTACTCTTTATTTTATTTTCGAATGAATACATTGAAAAAAAAAAATAGTAAGT
>JAXCGZ010016458.1:0-18672 GCA_037179515.1 Halocaridina rubra
TCTCTCTCTCTCTCTCTCTCTCTCTCTCTCTCTCTCTCTCTCTCTCTCAGATTCTTTAAGTTGCTCTCCTGCAATTTAGTACTTAAACTTATGCCTTCTTGTACACTTATCCATACCTATTCCCATTACTTAAAACTTTGAAATTTTGAACCTCAGTAACCACTTAGCTGACCAATCTTGTAATGTGTTAAGGTTCTCCTGAAGATCTTTTGCAGATTTCACTCATTCCACAAATTTTTGCATCATCTGCAAACCAGAGTTGTTATGATTTAAATCACTTGATTTAAATCAATTTAAATCAGAGTAAAAAATCATGATTTAATTAAGATTTTTTTTTTCAAATATTGTAATATGTCTAATTCCAAATAATTGAATATACAGTAACGCAGTTTATTCAAATGGAAATTAAAGTAATTCTTATCCTTGGTAATGAATTAGCTATTATATGCCGGTACTTGATTAGTCCCCCCTGAGGGAAGAGAGTAAGAATACTTCTTCCGTGCTCCCCTGCATGTCTTAAAAGTAGACCAAATGGGACTGGGCGAAGGGGCCCGGAATCCCTCACTCTATATTTTTTTCCTCAAAGAGTCAAGATATTTTTCTTTGACTCAGCCATCCCACCTATAAGGGGGAATATTGCTCTTGTATATAGAGACCTGATTATTAGCCAAATAGTTCAACATTTCGAATTGAGTTTGATGGAAAATTTCAGTTTATTAAAATTTTATATCAGTTTTAGAAACAATATAGGTACAAACATTAGACCAAGATAGAGATATTTTGAGCAAAGAATAGACATAGCTATGACATGACATCTTCCCACTTTCTAGCAAATATAAAAGATCAACTGTCTCAAGGTAGGTCTCTGACCCCCAAGCAGTGACACGCTGCAGATCATAATGCTTGGGAGTGCCATCCATACTATCTTCCAGCTTTCATGTCATTCCTTCAAAGAAGTGAACCATTTAAAGAGCTTCATTTTGGCAAAAATGTTGTAGGATCCCTCTCCCCCTTTGCAGGTGGTGGAATGATTTTACTGATAATATAATGGATGCTCCTAAGCAGCTATTTATGGCATATGTATCGTTAGCAGGTGTTGAGAGGATTTATTCATCTCATGGTTCAATACTTCTGTTCTGTACATTCAGATGTCAGGAAAAGGTTTCAAACTTGCAGACTCTTCATAAGCATTTCAGTTGAGCACATTTTCAATATTAGCTACTATTGTTTGGTAAAGGATGAAAATTTTGAGAAATAAGTATGTTTTAACAATTACAGTTTTTTTTTCTAAGAGTGTATCAAAGCTGGAGACTTCATAAGTATTTCATCTAAGCATACTTTCAGTATTAATTTTTAGTGACAAGTTTGCAATGAGTACATATTTACTTATGCTGTAATGTTCGCTTTTGTTAAAGAATATTTATTATTTAGCTTTTTTTAGACTTATACCTAATGATTTTTATTTCATAAATATAGGTGTCCCTTATCTTACGCTGCTAATTGGCTCCACCACTTTCCATATAAGTCAATAATTGCATATACAGGGGTCCTCGGTTTACGATGTCCTCGACTTACGATATGTCATGGACCCTATACATCTCCCATAAAGTATTTTGCTTCTTTTTGGATAATTTTTGGACTTTAAATTATGTCTCCCAAGCATTAGGCAGATTCTTCAGATGGCATTCATTCAAAGAAAAGAAAGCCATCACCTTGGAAGTGAAATTAGACTTGCCAAATACAATTTAAATGTATGTAAACACAGTCCTGTAGTTGCTTTAATGTATTTTTGTGAAAAACACTTAGAGAAATTTTAGTTTTTAATATTTTCTAACCATGTATACTCATTAAGTACTTGATTAAAACGAAATGAGGGACAACTGTACAAACCTTAAAAGCTCTTATAGTTATCAGTTGTTATTTTGCTCATCTTTGTGGGGGAGTATTGTGGTCGGTTGAGTAAAAAATAAGTGTTGATTTAAATTAAAAAAAAATCCTATTTAAGTGAAATAAATTGATTTGAATATTTTTTAAAAATCGTGATTTTTTTCGAACCTTCCTGTAAAGTTATTTGAAGTTGCATTTACTGATTTTGGCAGATCACATTTAAATATATGGGATAGATGTAGGAATGAAACTGATTCCTATGGAATTCCAGTTTTAAAGTGACTTCAGCTTGACACATTTTACTTCTCATTTAGAGCATCATTTCTCTTCCGTCCATTTACATTTATATCTACTCAGACATATTTTCAGCTATTTTTGCCCTTATTCGCAGCTTCTTGATAAGTCTCGTGTGAATCAGTATCAAACACTCCTGAATAACTAATAACATGAAATCAGCCGAGCTTCCTCTTTTTTGTAAGATGAGGCTTACTTCATCATAAAAATTGTTAATGTAGATCTATCTTCTACGAAACCAATATTGTCACTTACGAAAAGTTAGAAGACCTCTCAATAGTCCCTCCAGTTCTGCAAATGTGCAAGTTAGTGAAACTGGCCTAAAGTTGACAGCTGTATGTTGCTTTACCCCTTTTGAAGAGATGTAAATGTTCACTTGTGTCCAGAATCCTGGATTCTCCCCAGATTATCCACAACTATAATATATAAATATATATATATATATATATATATATATATATATATATATATATATATATATATATATATATATATATATATATATATACACACACACACTACCTAAGTAAAAGGAGAGAGGCAGAGAGAGACTATGAGAGGGACATCACCAGAATGGCTAAAGAAAATCCCAAGCTTTATCAGAGGAAAACTGAAGGTAAAAGAACAGGTTTTAAGGCTAAAGAGAGCAGATGGAAGCATCACTGAGACAGATGAAGAGATCTGCAAAGAATTGAACAAGGAGTTTCAGTCAGTATTTACAGTAGAAAATACCCCACCCCCTCAGATTGCAGTGATAGAAGCTCAAGGGCCGGTATTAGAGAACATCAACCTTACAGCCACAGAGGTATGCAAAGCGCTGATGGATTTAGATGTTCATAAAGCTACAGGTCCTGATGACATATCCCCTCATGTGCTTAAAAAATGCGCAAACACAATATCACTGGAGTCGGGGGAGATTCCAAGATGCTGGAAACAAGCAAATGTGATACCTATCTTCAAAAAGGGAAGGAGGGATACGGCTCTGAACTATAGACCAGTTTCCTTGACCAGCATAGTTTGCAAAGTTATGGAGAAACTACTAAGGAAACATATCTCTCTTCACTTGGAATCCTTCAACTTTTTGTCAGTGAGGCAACATGGCTTCAGAGAAGGTAGATCAACAGTAACAAACTTATTAGAATTTTATGATGAGGTAAGCCAAATCTTACAGGAAAGAGAGGGCTGGGCAGATTGCATATTCCTAGACTTCCAGAAAGCGTTTGACACTGTTCCACATGGGAGACTTATTAGGAAGCTGCAAGCAATGGCTAGAATAGGTGGAAATGTTTTGGAATGGATAAAAACTTTCTTAGAAGGAAGGGAACAGAGGGTTAGAGTAAGACACTCAGTGTCTGAATGGAGAAGACTTAGTAGTGGAGTTCCACAGGGTTCAGTTTTAGGGCCACTTTTGTTCCTTGTATATGTAAATGACCTACCAGTCTGTAAATTCATTCATGAATATGTTTGCAGAATGTGCAAAGATTGTGAAGAAAGTAAAAAACGAGAACAATGGTAGAGAACTTCAGGAGGATCTAAATAATCTGCATGAGTGGTCAGAAAAGTGGCTAATGAAATTCAATACTTCAAAATGTAAGGTAATGAGAATGAGTACAAGTGCAAGAAGGCCCAAGCTTGACTACTCGGTGGCTGGAGTACAACTTCAAGAGACAGAAAATGAGAGAGATCTAGGAGTAAACATACTGGCAGATTTGTCTCCAGAAATACATATAAATGGCATAGTAAGGGCAGCATATGCATTCTTATCAAATGTAAGGGTAGCCTTCAGGCACATGGACAAGGAAATGTTCAGAAATATTTATGTAACCTATGTGAGGCCAAAACTCGAATATGCAGCCCCCTTTTGGAATCCGCACTTGAAAAAGCACATAGCTAAGCTTGAAAAAGTTCAAAGACATGCCACGAAACTGGTGCCAGAAATACGCAATCTCAGTTATGATGAGAGGCTGAGGGAATTAGACTTACCATCACTCGAAGCTAGAAGAGTGAGGGGGGGATATGGTGACAGTCTTTAAATTCCTTCATGGTTATGATAGAGTGGATAGGGATCGATATTTTGATATGGCTGGCTCTAGAACTAGAGGTCATAGTTTGAAGCTTGGTAAGAAAACTTCTTTGCAGGATGTAAGGAAATACTTTTTCAGTGTAAGAGTAGTTGATAATTGGAATTGGCTAAGCGAGGAGGTAGTTAATGCTATCTCAATCCATAGTTTTAAGGACAGGTATGATAAGTATCACTAAGTCTAAAATGGAACCGATCAGGAGACGGGAAGATACGAGCTTTGGGCTCTTTCCCGTAAACACAATTAGGTAATCACACACAAGGGGTCCTCAGTTTGCGATGTCTTCAAGTTACAATGTTTCGTTGTTACAACACAGTTCTCACAAATTATTTTGCTTCATTTTTTTTTATTTTTGGCCAGTAGGAGTATTATGTCTCCCGAGCATAAAGAAGATTCTTTTGATGGCAGTGCTTCGAAGAATAGGAAAGCCATCACCATGGAAGCGAAATTAGAGACAGTGAAATGCATGGGAAAGGGAGACACTTTACTACTGCATTACCAGAGGTGCGTATTTAGGTGTTCTGACTTATACTGAAACTCGGTTTACAACACGTTTCAGGAACGGAACTGACATAACTCGAGGACCCCCTGTGTGTGTGTGTATATATATATATATATATATATATATATATATATATATATATATATATATATATATATAGTAACCCCTCGCTAAATCGCGGTTCACCCATCGCGAATTCAGTGCTTAGCGGGTTTTTTGGCAAGTTTTTTTTTTTTCTGGGTATATGCGAGAATATTAAAATATTATAAAAATAAAATTTTCAGTTTTTTTATTATTTTATTAATAAAAAATTCATTATGTTATTGATAAAAAATTTATTTCCCAGCCTAAGAATAATAAAACAGTAAGAAATAGTAAAAAAACATAAATTTAAACATGTAACTCTGCACAATAGAAAGTTCTATTCTGGTATCGGCGTTTCGGAAAACGCAAAGAGTCGCATCTACGTGAGTTAGCATATATTAAAATTTCCAGTATTTTCATTATTTTATTGATAAAAAAAATTTATTTCTTAGCCTAAGAATAATAAAACAGTAAAAAATAGTAAAAAACATATATACTCAAAGTATTGCACCATGTAAAATACGATACCGGTATCAGCTTTTCGGAAAACAAAAAGGGTTGCATCTATGTGAGCTAGTACATATTGAAATTTTCATTATTTTATTGATAAAAAAAGGATTTCCTAGCCTAAGAGTAATAAAACAGTAAAAAATAGTAAAAAACATAAATTCAAACTTATAACTCACAGTACTGCACCATGTGAAATACTGTACGATTGTGTACACTGTATTGGCGTCTTGGAAAACGCAAAGGCTTGTACCTACGTGAGATAGTTCATGGAATGCTATGGGCTGAAAGGGTGGGAGCTGACGAATCACATAATTTTTTTTTGTATGTTCAGTATCATGGGGTCTGATTGGCTTTTTGATTGAAGCTTGGTTCTCCCACCATCTTCCATTGTCTCGCCTCACTCGTTCAGTCTAACTCACATGTGCGCCGTTCACGTTGTGCTTCTTAAAACGTTGTGCTTGTGATGTAGTTTACTCACGTATTTCAACCTTTGCAATGCCTTCCAAGTGTCCTTCATCTTCCAAGGCTTCTGGTAGTGAGCCTAAGCGGCAAAGGGAGATGTTAACCATAACAGATAAGGTAAAACTGTTAGATATTCTGAAAGAAGGAAGAGGGTTTGCGGATGTCGTCCGCCATTTTGGCCTCAACGATTCTACTGTTCGCTGCATCAAAAAGAATGAGGCAAATATCAGGAAAACAGCAACTATTTCATTTAGTAAAACAGCAAAGAGGGTCGTAACACCCCGCAATAAGATAATAGTGCAGATGGAATCTGCTTTGGCCCTGTGGATTGCTGATTGCAGAAAGAAGAACATCAGCATAGACACCAATATCAAAATCACAAACGTGAAGAAGCTGTACAATACATTCGCTGCAAATTTAGTTCCTGGGTTCATCAGTTTAGTTCCTGGGTTCATCCAGCGAGGACGTGCTTCCAGTAGCTCTAGTCTTGACCATACTTAGTACAATGGAGAGTGGTGGTGTTCTTTGTGCTGGTGGTGTTAGTGGTAGTGGTGATGGTGGTGGTGTCGTTGTTGGTGCTGTTGGTGGCTGTGCTGGGGATTTGTCCTCGTCTGACGCAAGCAAACTCATTTTTAATTTAAGAAATGAGTTGGCCGCAGTCAGGCAGGAGGTCAGATCCTTAGCTGAGGAGAACAGGGATCTGAGAGGTAAGGTAGAGGTGTTAACCAGGAAGGAACAATTGAATAGAGAAGACGACTGGAAAGTTGTGAATAAGGGTTCAACGAAGATGGTTCTTAAGAAAAATGATACTTTTAGACTACAAGTTGCTAATTCATTTAGTTCACTTAGAGATGAAGGTGACAGTGGCGGCAGTAATTCTTCAGGACCCATAGAGTCAAATAGGTGTACTAGCGATCGTAGAAATGGAAGTGGGAAAAGCTCTCAGGTCAAGAGCCTAGGTAAGTCTCCCAAGGTCGGAGTAACCCATCCTCCGGATAAGTCTCGTTCTTTGGTAATTGTAGGGGATTCACTATGCAGATATGTAGACAGGAAACTCAGGCATAGAGTTAGAGGAAAATATTTTTTCCCTGGAGCAGGTATGAAGAAGGTGGGTGAGTCAATAAATAGCTGGATTGAGAAAAAAGATGTTGTTTGTTTGATAGCTGGGGGAAATGACGTGCAGGATGGTAGAAGTGAAGAGCTGATTAGGTTGTATAGACAAGCCCTGGATAAGATCAGGAAAAGGGGTGCAGTTCCTGTGATGTGTGGTATTCTCCCTGGGCTTAGCCAAAGTTCAGAGTGGTGGTCTCGAGCTATAGGAGTAAATGCTAGGATGAAAGTCTTCTGTCGGGAGAATAATATAGGTTTTATAGACGGGTGGGATCACTTCACTAGTCGTAAGCATATGTATGCAAGGGATGGAGTGCATCTTTCTAATTCAGGTGTCTCGGTATTGGCTGGTATGATAGACAGAGAGGTAGGGGGGTTTTGTTAGACACAAATAATGAAATGAATAATACTTGTGCAGAGAAATTAGTCAGTAAGGGTTCAGTAAATAGTGGGTCAAATAACTGGGAGTCTAAGGATAAGAACCATTTGTTACATAGAACAAATATTAACAAAAAGAATAGCCACAAGAAGGGTAAAGCTAGAGAAAGTTTAAAAGTATATTATACAAATAGCCGTAGTTTAGGTAACAAGATAGAAGAACTGAGAGCCATAGTATGTAGTGAGAGACCGGATATAATATGCATTAGTGAAAGTTAGATTAATTTAGAAAGCAAACACCTTAAAGCTGAGTACATAATTACAGGATATAAACTTTATAATGCTGATCGTAGTGCAGATAGAAGAGGGGGAGGGGTAATTATGTATATTAAAGATAGCCTCAGAAGCTGCATTAAGTCTGGAATTAAGACAAATCTAAATTCAGAAACCTTATGGGTTGAAATTAAAAATAATATAGAAAGTCTAGTTGTAGGAGTAGTCTACAGACCACCTGATCTAGACAATATAAAGTTGCAAGTTATATACGATGAAATTTCTAAAGTGACCAGGTCAAATAGAGTTTGCATTGTAGGCGATTTTAATTTTAGACATATTAACTGGGAAACCATAACAGGTGATAGTAGCTCTAAGGAGTTTTTGGAAGTAGTAGAAGACAATTTCCTTTCTCAGCATGTACTTGAAGCAACACGGGGGGTGAACACACTAGATTTAGTTCTTAATAATAGAGAGAATATGGTTACAAATTTAGAAGTTGGTGAAAAATTGGGCAACAGTGACCATGATTCCATTAGATTTAACATAATTTTCAAGGAAACTATAAAGGAAAATAAGAATATTGTTCCAAACTTTAGAGCAGGAGATTTTGAGGGCTTAAAAACTAAATTATCTAATGAGGTATGGGAAGGGATTTCTGGGGTACAGATGTGGGTAGTTAATCCAGCAGGTCAGGTCGCAGGTAGCATATTACCCCGAAATTTGAGTACCACATGCCAAGGATTATCACAAGATAAGATCAATACATTAAATTCTCTCACAGGAAAGAACAGCAGTCCGTCAGTTAATATAAATTTGGATGAGGAATATAACAATTTTGTCATGACTCTTAAGAACAGTCAGAGACTATATTCCCATGAAACATTGCAAATCAAGAAAAAATGACCCTAAATGGATGAACAAAAGAATAAAGAATCTTATAGGTATTAAAAGAGGAATATACAGGAAACTAAAAAGAGGTGAAGAGCATGTGAGGCAGCAATATATACAGTTAAACAGGGAAGTTAAAAAGATAGTTAGAGAGTCGAAAAGAAAATACGAAGTTAGAATAGCAGAAGCTAAAGAAAATCCTAAAGGGTTTTATCAACATTATCAAACAAAATTTAAGGAAAAAGTCGGACCAATTGAAGTAACCAATGGCCATATCACAGATTACCTAATTGTGATTACCTAATTGTGTTTACGGGAAAGAGCCCAAAGCTCGTATCTTCCCGTCTCCTGATCGGTTCCATTTTTAGACTTAGTGATACTTATCATACCTGTCCTTAAAACTATGGATTGAGATAGCATTAACTACCTCCTCGCTTAGCGAATTCCAATTATCAACTACTCTTACACTGAAAAAGTATTTCCTTACATCCTGCAAACAAGTTTTCTTCCGAAGCTTCAAACTATGACCTCTAGTTCTAGAGCCAGCCATATCGAAATATCGATCCCTATCCACTCTATCATAACCATGAAGGAATTTAAAGACTCTCACCATATCCCCCCTTACTCTTCTAGCTTCGAGTGATGGCAAGTCTAATTCCCTCAGCCTCTCATCATAACCGAGATTGCGTATTTCTGGCACCAGTTTCGTGGCATGTCTTTGAACTTTTTCAAGCTTAGCTATGTGCTTTTTCAAGTGCGGATTCCAAAAGGGGGCTGCATATTCGAGTTTTGGCCTCACATAGGTTACATAAATATTTCTGAACATTTCCTTGTCCATGTGCCTGAAGGCTACCCTTACGTTTGATAAGAATGCATATGCTGCCCTTACTACGCCATTTATATGTATTTCTGGAGACAAATCTGCCAGTATGTTTACTCCTAGATCTCTCTCATTTTCTGTCTCTTGAAGTTGTACTCCAGCCACCGAGTAGTCAAGCTTGGGCCTTCTTGCACTTGTACCCATTCTCATTACCTTACATTTTGAGGTATTGAATTTCATTAGCCACTTTTCTGACCACTCATGCAGATTATTTAGATCCTCCTGAAGTTCTCTACCATTGTTCTCGTTTTTTACTTTCTTCACAATCTTTGCATCATCTGCAAACATATTCATGAATGAATTTACAGACTCTGGTAGGTCATTTACATATACAAGGAACAAAAGTGGCCCTAAAACTGAACCCTGTGGAACTCCACTACTAACTCTTCTCCATTCAGACACTGAGTGTCTTACTCTAACCCTCTGTTCCCTTCCTTCTAAGTAAGTTTTTATCCATTCCAAGACATTTCCACCTATTCTAGCCATTGATTGCAGCTTCCTAATAAGTCTCCCATGTGGAACAGTGTCAAACGCTTTCTGGAAGTCTAGGAATATGCAATCTGCCCAGCCCTCTCTTTCCTGTAAGATTTGGCTTACCTCATCATAAAATTCTAATAAGTTTGTTACTGTTGATCTTCCTTCTCTGAAGCCATGTTGCCTCACTGACAAAAAGTTGAAGGATTCCAAGTGAAGAGAGATATGTTTCCTTAGTAGTTTCTCCATAAGCTTGCAAACTATGCTGGTCAAGGAAACTGGTCTATAGTTCAGAGCCGTATCCCTCCTTCCCTTTTTGAAGATAGGTATCACATTTGCTTGTTTCCAGCATCTTGGAATCTCCCCCGACTCCAGTGACTCCTTAAATATGATACTTAGTGCCACTGATATTGTGTTTGTGCATTTTTTAAGCACATGAGGGGATATGTCATCAGGACCTGTAGCTTTATGAACATCTAAATCCATCAGCGCTTTGCATACCTCTGTGGCTGTAAGGTTGATGTTCTCTAGTACCGGCCCTTGAGCTTCTATCACTGCAATCTGAGGGGGTGGGGTATTTTCTACTGTAAATACTGACTGAAACTCCTTGTTCAATTCTTTGCAGATCTCTTCGTCCGTCTCAGTGATGCTTCCATCCGCTCTCTTTAACCTTAAAACCTGTTCTTTTACCTTCAGTTTTCCTCTGATAAAGCTGTGGAAAAGCTTGGGATTTTCTTTAGCCTTCCTGGTGATGTCCCTCTCATAATCTCTCTCTGCCTCTCTCCTTTTACTTAGGTAGTCATTTGTTGCTCTTTTGTAGGTTTGCCAGGCATTTATGTTTTTTCTCCTCCTATACCTTTTCCAGCATTTGTCTCTCCACTCCTTAGCTCTTTTACACCCATTATCGAACCATTTCTCTCTGGCATGAATTACACCTACTTTGGTGACAGGTATGCAGCAATCTACTATCTTCCCATATTTCTCACAAAAGATGTCATACATTTCTTGTACAGATTTGTTGTAAAATAAGGTTCTCCAGTCAATAACTGCAAAAAGCTCATTCATTTTGATGTAATCTCCTTTCGGATAGTTCCTCCTCATGTCCTCAGTGCCTCTACTCTCAGGAAGAATGTCTTCAATGATATACTCCATCAACAACACACAGTGGTCACTCTTTCCAATTGGTGGTTCATACTCAATATTTTCAATATCCAACCCATTATCTGTGAACACCAGATCAAGTAGTGATGGCTCATCCCCACCCCTGGCTCTTGTTGGTTCCATTACATGTTGGTGTAGGAAATTCCCTTGTACGCAATCTAGGAATCTTGCCCCAAATGAGTCCTCACCACTGTGTGGGTCAAGATTTATCCAATCTATCTCTTTATGATTAAAGTCTCCCATAATCAAAATCCTACATTTTTTCTCCCGCGCCATGTTAACAACTGAGTTTATGACTTCAATCGTACCTATATGACTTTCCTCATAAATTTCAAGCCTATTTTGGTTCCTTGGTGGGTTGTATACAACAGTTATTATAATGCTCTCTGACCCAGTATTTATGCGAGCAACAAGAAATTCCCTGAACTCACTTTCTATATCCAAGTTTATTTCTTCAACTTGAATCCTCTCACTTATGAGCAGTGCTATCCCTCCACCAGTCCTCTCAGATCTTTCGACCCTTAGTATTCTGAAGCCCTTAGGAAAAACTGTGACACTGTTTATGTCCTCACTCAAGTTAGTCTCTGTAATTGCTACTATATCTGCCTTACTGTTGTGAATCCTATCTTTTAATTCTACTGCCTTACCAGCTAATCCATCAGCATTTGTGTATAACAATCTTAATGAGGTCCCATCCCCTGATCTTCTGTCATTATCTTCTTTATCTCCCCTTTGTCTGGAAGTATTCTGTAACGAAAATTTTTCTTCTCTTCTTCATTTCTTTCATCATTTAACCTTCTTGCCTCTTGCAACAAGTTTTTGATCTTTCCCATCTCTTCCTGTGTTCTGTATTGTCTAATGAACACTTCTTTGCATTCTTGAAGGTCTTTTAGACTTTTTTTTCTCAACAATATTTCCCTACATGTCTCCCCTCTCTCAAAGGTTACTTTTGTTGGTCTCGGCTTTCCTTCCCTCGAATATTTACCTAGTTGGTGTATGTTTACAATATCCTCAGGACCACATACTACTCCAAGCTTTCTTATCAGGTCTACAACGTTAGCTTTATTTTCTTCAAGTCTCCCCTGCCATGTTGGCTCCTGGGATTCACTTATGCCTGAGATTACCACTGTCTTCTCCTTATCAAGTGCCTGTCTGATGAGTGGGTTTGCCCTTTCCATCACAACGTCTTTCATTTTTTCGATTACTGTCTCTTTATAGTCAACTGTTTGTATGTTTTCCAGTGCCACCACCTTTACAGCCTCTTTTACTGCCACATTCCCCTTTAGTGCATCAGCAAAGGACGTTTTCATGGCATCATTTTCCATATTCAGCTCCTGGAACTCTTTTCTGAACTGTTCAATGTTTTCCTTAATCTGAACATTCCAAGCAGCAATCTCGTCTCTCTCAGAAGAGAGCAGTGAACTAACATCTAATTCCTTTAGGTTGTCATTTAGCTGTTTGTTTTTATCTTCTTGTTTAGAAATTCTAGATTCTAGTTGACTCTTTTCCCCTTCCAGCTTCTTTATTCTTTTTTCTAGTTCCTTTCTCTCCTGCCCTTGTGCTTTATTTGCTTCCTCCAAAGATCTTATTTGTTCTCTGAGTGTTTCATTCTCTTTCATTTCTCCATCCATATTCCGAATTTTTTCATCAAGGCTTGTAACCATTTCCTCTAACTTCTTGATTCTCTGTTTAAGTCCTCTGATGACTACCCCTTCTCCCGACCCATGGGTGGGAGAGGTTTGGGACAGAGATGGCTTCATTTTTATGTTCTCCCTCTCACAGAATATTGAAAGAAGACGAGAAAGAGGAAAAAAAAAAAAGAGAAAAACTTCTAATTTACCTTCACACAGAATTTTTATATCTCCATATAAGTGCTATTTAGTGACTCAGTTTGTCTCCTTTCTGGTAACACACATCTTAACTTAAAAATTTGACCATGGTAATTTAAGTATAAAAAGAAAAAGAAAAACAAAAGTCAAACCTGAAGGAAAATTCGAATTTGTGTTCGAGGTGGCACCCACCTGTTTCTGTTATATATTCTTCCTAACTGATAAACTGACTTGATAACCAAGATATGTTATCACGGGATTTAGACTTGACATTTAACTCAATATATATACAAAATAACAAAATAGCAAAAGAGAAAGCTAAAAGAAAAGCAAAAAAAATGAAGAAAATAGGACTGCTGTACTACTTGGCAACTTAACTCAGTACTGTTGACAGGTGGGTATTTGGTAATTTTTTTTTCTTTTATTATTCAATTTTTTCGTGTATCAAACTAACTAACTAGTTAATATAAATGGGAAGGATACTGATTTTAACAATATATAGAACCACAGGATCAGGTAAAACGGCTTAAGAGCTTTCCCCAGTTTACACAAAAAATTAGGTAATGTGGTGTGATGGCTCCACGTCTGGCAACTCTTCTAGATTTCCCTCAAGGCAGAAACTGGACGGCAGCTTCTCTCTCTTCCTCACGAAAAAGTTCTCAATTTTTTTCCTTTAATATGAACAGTCTCGTCTTACAACAAATATTAGTTTTTGTACTCACAATACTCTGCAGGATTTCAGATTTATGGAAATTATGGTAAAGTTTTCCACTAAGCACTTTAGTCACTCGAAACAGTTAAAAATTTAAGAGGAGCAATTCCGTGTGTCACTGAACGCGCGTGTGTGACGATAAAGTGATGTGTACATGTTTAAATGATTATTTCTTATCTGTATTTACCAATGAAAACTTGGAAAATATTCCGGAAGTAGAATCCATTTACAGAGACAGTCCCGATAATATACTTAGTTCAATAAATATTACGAGAGAGGAAGTAATAAAAGAAATAGATAAATTAAAGGCTCATAAATCTCCGGGACCTGATGGAATATATGCTAGAATATTAAAGGAATGCAAGGAAGAGCTTAGTTGTCACCTAACTGCATTATTTAATAATTCAATAAAATTAGGATCGGTACCCATGGAGTGGAAATTGGCAGATGTGGTACCAATATTTAAAAAAAGGAGAACGAGTTAAAAAGAATAATTATAGGCCGGTAAGTTTAACGTCAACAGTGGGTAAGATTCTAGAATCCATAATTGCAAATAAAATAAGGGCACATCTAGAATTACACAGACTGATAAAACTTTCACAACACGGGTTTCTTAAAGGTTTTTCGTGCCTTACAAACTTACTGTCTTTTTATTCAGAAGTTTACAAGGCAGTAGATTGTGGCAAAGAATATGATACAATATATCTAGATTTTAGCAAAGCTTTTGATAGAGTTCCTCACAAAAGATTAGTTAAAAAGCTGGAAGCTCATGGAATAGGAGGAGCTGTTCTCAGATGGATCAAACAATGGTTAAAAGACAGAAAACAGAGGGTTTGCATAAATGGAGAGAAATCAGAGTGGGGCTCGGTTACTAGCGGGGTACCACAAGGCTCGGTACTGGGTCCCCTATTATTCATCGTATATCTAAATGATCTGGATTCGGATATCAGTAGTAACCTAAGTAAATTCGCAGACGACACTAAAATAGGTAGAACTATAAATGGAAAAGAAGACATTCATGCTTTACAGGAAGATCTAAATAGATTATCTGAATGGTCGGACAAATGGCAAATGGAATTTAATGTTGAAAAATGTAAAGTAGTTAAAATGGGTACTATAAAAGACAATACTAGTTTTAAGCTAAATAACCATGAAATCATGAGTTCTCAGTGTGAAAGGGATTTGGGAGTTCTTGTGAGTAGTAGTCTTAAGCCAAGAGAGCAATGCACAGCAGTCAGAAATAAAGCAAACAGAATTTTAGGATTTATCTCAAGAAGCATTAGCAATAGGACGGAAAAAGTTATTTTGCAGCTCTATCTTGCATTAGTTAGGCCCCATTTAGATTATGCTGTGCAATTCTGGTCACCCTATTATAGAATGGAAATTGAATCCTTGGAGAGTGCAGCGAAGAATGACCAAGATGATACACAATATCAGAAATCTACCATATGAGGACAGATTAAAAAAACTTAATCTACATTCTCTAGAGAGGCGAAGAGTTAGGGGGGATATGATTGAAGTGTATAAATGGTTTAAAGGGATTAACAAGGGAGATATTAATAAAGTTTTAAAAATTCATGATCAAACCAGAACTCGTAATAATGGATTTAAGCTTGATAAATTTAGGTTCAGAAGGGAAATTGGTAAAAATTGGTTTGGTAATAGAGTAGCTGATGCATGGAACAAGCTTCCTAGTAGGATAGTAAATGCCAATACCTTAGAAACCTTCAAATGTAGATTAGATAGACATATGACAGAGGTAGGGTGGGTATGAATAGGTTAGTGCTTATTAGAAAAATCATAAAAAGAAAAATAGAATAAATAAATAGAGAAGAATAGACTAGGTTAGACATGCTGAAAATACAATTCAAAAATGGAGCTGCCTCGTGTGTGCCAGTAGGCATGTTACAGTGTCCTCTATTCTTATGTTCTTATGTTCAAATGAGCCTGATGACGACAGTGGCGACCGTGGAGAGGAGATAGAAGATATCGACGAGCCACAACCAGGACCTTCCAGTGATTCTTCACCGAGGAAACAATCGTTCGTTGCAAGCAAGGGATGCTTCACCAAATTTCAAAAACGCTATGGCCTAAAGAGCATTTCGGTTTACAGCGAAGCTGCCTCTGCAGATACAACTGCAGCGGAAGATTACGTGAACAACGACTTCAAGAAAATTATAGCCGAAGGGGAATATGCTCCTGAGCAAGTGTTCAACATGGATGAGACTGGGTTATTTTGGAAGAGAATGCCGTCTCGGACTTTTCTCTTCAAGGAAAAAGCTAAAAGCCTCAGGATTTAAAGCGCACATAGACCAAGTTACCCTCATCATGTGCGGGAATGCTGCGGGCTTCATGGTAAAGCCTGGGCTTATCTAAAAGTCAAAGAACCTTAGGGCTTTGAAGAATAAGAATAAGAATCTGCTGCCAGTGTATTGGATACATAACCCTAAGGCCTGGATCACGAAAAGCCTCACATCGGACTGGTTTCACCAATGCTTTATCCCTCAGGTCAAAATTTATCGTGCGGAAAAAGGCCTTCAATTTAAAGTCCTTCTTATGATTGATAATGCTGGTGGCCACGCAACTAATCTTGAATATGACGGTGTTCAAGTAGAGTTCCTGCCTCTGAATACAACATCACTGATTCAGCATATGGATCAAGGCGTTATTAATGCGTTCAAGGCCCTCTACACATGAAATGCCCTGGCGAACCTGGTTGAAGCCATGGATGCGGACAAAGAATTTTCACTGAAGACTTACTGGCGTAATTACACGATTGCTACATGCCTTCAAAATATTCAGAATGCAATCAAAGAGATGAAGCTGGCCACAATTTATGCCAGCTGGAAGAAATTGTGGCCCGAAATCATCTACAACTACAAGGGATTCGCTCCTGACGAAGTCCATAACTCGGCAGTTGCGAAAGCTGTGAAGTTGGCTGCATTGCTAGGAGGAGAAGGCTTTAAAGATATGACTCATGAAGACATGAATGAACTGATCGACTGCCACTTGCAGCCTTTGACTGATGAAGACTTGGAGGAAATGACAAAATCAGTGAGCAAAGAAGAGGAAGAAGAACAACCAGAGGAAATGCACGAAGAAATGGAAGAACCTGGCCTTACACTCAAACGTCTGGCAGCCATGTATGAACATGTGGAAGCACTCCAACAACTCTTACAAGAACATGATACTATGGCTCGTTCGGTGACTTTCTGCAATCTTCTCGACAATGCCATGATTCCTTACAAGACCATCTTCCAACAAAAGAAGAAATAGCAATAGCAACTCCCCGATTACAATGTTCTTCTCTCGCAAAAAGAAGCTGTAAATCTGTCATTGGCTGCGGAAAAATTTCCTATGGAGTCTATACACGTCATCACCACCTCATTCACGGCAAGTTTACCTATCACGTTCATATAAATTTACGCTTGCATGTTGTTATTTATAAAGTAAAGGGTGGTTTTTTAACAGTGCAGGGAGGATTTATACAGTACAGGTAAAAATAAATTAAAATAGCTATGTATATGTCACGTCATCATCACCTCATTCACGGTAAGTTTACCTATCACTTTCATATAAATTTACGCTTGCATGATGTTACTAATGAAGTAAAGCGTGGTTTTTTAACTGTGCAGGGAGGGTTTATACAATAAAGGTAAAAATAAATTGTAAAATACCTATGTATATAGGGTCATCCTACTTCACGGAAATTCACCTATAGCGGCCGGTCCCGGAACCAAACCCCCGCAATAAACGAGGGGTTACTGTATGTATATGTATGGGATATATATATAGATAGAGAGAGAGAGAGGAAGAGAGAGAGAGAGAGAGAGAGAGAGAGAGAGAGAGAGAGAGAGAGAGAGAGGAGAGAGAGAGAGAGTGAGAGAGAGAGAGAGAGAGAGAGAGAGAGTAATAATAATAATAATAATAATAATCCTTTATTCCAATGTACATTGGGTATTTAAATAAGATACATATATATTCCAGATAGACATCTGTGGTGTACGATATAGACATACTAAAACAAACAAATCATAAAGATGAGTGTACCATTAAAATTTACAAGTAAAATCTTCCTTTAAGAGCAACTTCTTAAGATTATATTTAAAAGTATACACTGAACCAGCATTTTTTAGTTCTCTGGGAAGCTGATTATATAAATGAGGTCCACGAATGTTTATATCTCTTGAGCCAATATCAGTTTTAGACCTTCGTACTAAGAAATCTTCCCCTTCACGGGTAGTTAACCCGGTAACAGAGCTTACTGTAGAAAAATTATACAAGCAAATCAGGAATATTGTTTCTTAGTATATTAAAAACAAAGGTACATATATCAAAAACATATTTATCTCTAATCTTTATCCATTCTAGCATCTTTTAAAACAGGAGAGATGTGCTCGTATTTTCTTACATTGCCAACAGCCCACTCGTGCTGCAAAGTTTTGTAAACTATTGTATTCTTTGTAATTGAGTCTTATTTGTACATCCCCAAACTTTGAGACAGTAATTAATTAAACTCATAGCTAAGGACTGGACAATTATTATACGAGTTGATGTTTCAAATGAGTCTTTTACCCTATTTAGATATATTAGAGTACCCAGTACTTTTTTATAAATTTCATCTATATGCATTTCAAAATTCATGTAACGGTCAAAATAGACACCTAGGTTCTTTACCGAGTTCATTGCTTAATGATATTACCGTTAAAATTTATATGAAGATTGTCATCAACTTCTGATAATAAGTGTCTGGATCCGATAAGAATAGATTGGGTTTTAGTTTCATTAAGTATCAGACCATTTTTTTAGAAAGTAACGTTTTAGGCCTTATACAAAATTTCTTCTGCTCTACGAATAATATTTTCTAAATCATTAATTTCTCCTTCAATTAAGTTTGAGTATCGTCAGCATATTGAATGACATAACAGTTAGGTAAATATTTTACTAGATCGTTTACATATATAGAAAAAGTATGGGTCCTAGGATCGATCCCTGAGGGACCCCAAACAATACCTTCTTGCGACTTGAGACTACATCTTTTTATTCTGACTGACTGGTAGCGGGTTTTTTAAATAGTTCTCGAACAGCTAATGGGTCAATGTTCATATTTTGCATTTTCTAATAGAGTTGGTATGGTGTACACT
>JAXCGZ010016459.1:0-7500 GCA_037179515.1 Halocaridina rubra
GACGTTGCAGGTCTCCTGCGTGGTGGTCTTAGTCAAGATCGGCCGAGGGCGGGACGAGGAAGCCGGGCTGGAAGGATTAGCGGGATGGGCCCAGTCCTTGTCCTCTTTGTTTTGCCTAACCGAGTAACGGAGATATGGCAACAAACCTGGGCCTGCAGCGAGGACGGCGGGGGAGTGAAAGCGAAAGAATCCCCGAGGGAAACCGTGGAATCGCACCTAGCAAGAATTCATGAGTAAGGGACAGAGAAATTAAAAGTCGTCCTAGACAGAGAAATTAAAAGTCGTCCTAGCCAGAGAAATTAAAAGTCGTCCTAGACAGAGAAATTAAAAGTCGTCCTAGACAGAGAAATTAAAAGTCGTCCTAGCCAGAGAAATTAAAAGTCGTCCTAGACAGAGAAAACGAAAGTCGTCCTAGACAGAGAAATTAAAAGTCGTCCTAGACAGAGAAAACGAAAGTCGTCCTAGACAGAGAAATTAAAAGTCGTCCTATCCATTGGTCTCTGAATAGTAATATAATATGAAAGTAACGCATGTTTTGTTCCAGGAGTAGTTTTTAAGGCTTAATTTTAAGACAAATCAATGCCCCTAATAATGATAGGAATAGAATTTATGAAGGTAAGGTCTCTTATAGAAATTACTGTTGATGTTATAGTCTATTGCATTTTACATGTTTATACATGCTAATACTCTACTTAATTGTTTGCTAATGTTCTAAATGAGTCATAATCCTACTGTAATTAACTCAATTTTGTCTTTTAAAGAAACGAGAGAAGTAGATGAATTAATGTTTTGATTTAAACTGACTTTTTGATCTTAATTAATGTTTAATATTAGTTTCACACTGGAATTATGTTGTTTAAATATAAGAATATGTTTGTATTTCAGATTTCCAACAAGGAAATAGACCCTGCATGCTCTAGTTGTCTGTAAAGGCACTCTCTATATGTTATGTTTGTGTAATTTGTATAGGAATTCTTAGAAAATAGCTTAAATAATTCGGCCCCATTTCTATTGTAAACTAATGTTAGCTAGGATATGTCCAAGAGCTCCCGGAAAATTAGCCCATGCTTCGACTGAAATAAGAGATATTTCAGTTTTGGTTGGGAGGGATGTCGTATGACTTCCGTCATGCTGAAGCCAGCCCGTCATGCTGAAGCCAGAATCTGAAACTTGTAACACATCTTGAGGGGTAACGGTTAGTCGAGGCCACGGATATTCTATTACATGCCCTCACTTTTATTGAGTTTTGGGTGCCGCCCATGTGTTCCCTTGGGATCACCAAGATTTGTGGCTAGGCACCTGGAACTAACCGCTGGCGCCATGCACCCCCCCCAAGAGGCCTACAGGATAAGGGACCCTCGGTCCTCGAAAACACCACAAGTCGTGAAGAGAAACATGTGAGGCTAGAAGTAAAGGGTGAAATAGAATACTCTCCCAATTGTTTTCTGCGGTGAGGCCGGTGTTTGTAGAGGGCGTCAAGGAGATATGTGACCGGACCCCTGAGGCTTGGCATCCGACATGGAGTACCTGAGGAGGGTGGGAAAGGCCAAGGAGTTAGCCCTTTCCTAAACCGCACGAAACATCAACTTATGTTTCGTACGCAGGTACACGCCCAGGAGAGATGCCCAATAACTCCTCCTCGGAAGTAGGCGGGATTCCACTTTGAACCTGGCGCTGATTAGCTGGACTAGATCTGACTGATTTCATTGGAGAATTGGATGTTAAGCCACGCCCTGCCCCTGGGGGTATTTCAAGAGCCACCCGGGGCAGAGACAGTTAGTTAGAACTTTGCCAGGGGCACGAATAGATCATAGATTGTGATAGTCATAGGGTGGGGGCATTGAGGCGTCGGATGTGTTGTACTCTAGAATAAATATAAGCAAAGGAACTACTGCTTGTCCATTCTTACCTTGTAACCACGCTACCATAATTATAAGTATACAACGTAAGGAGGTAATTACCCTACGTCAGTGGTGACAAACAGGAGAGATAACCCACTCATCTTACAAAGTGTGAATTCAAATGGGAGTCCAAAATTCATACGACAGAAGCAGAGAGGAAGGATCAGAGGCAACTTGCACATACCGCTAGAATAAAAATTGCAAATATACTTTTTATTTTGAGGTGAAGTATGTAGATTATTTTCTCATATACGACAAGCAAGGATAGTAACAACAGTAACAAAAGAAACGAGTCACTAGAACTAGATACTAGCCCTCGTCATCTTCGTGTATTTATCTAGTGATGGGCAAGATATTAATATTGAATGGCAGAGAGCTCTAGGCTAATAGCACACTGTGCGTCCTCTGCCTCCATCAGTTCATTCTCTCTTTTTATTGTACTTTTTTCTGTTTTCTCTGCTGAGTAGAGAGGAATGAATATACTGTCCACGTGTACCCTTGCATATCGTAAAAGATGGTTAATTGGGGTAGGGCAATAGGTCTAGGAACCCCTATCATGTTTTTCTCTAACACAGTAAAGGTGTTTTCTCTTCGTTACTGGAATTTGCACATAGAGCAATAATTTGCAATCTTCATACCATTGGCAACATACTTTCTGGTATGCCAGGAAGTCTTTCAACAAACTGAAACTAGTATAAAAATAAAGATAAATAAATATATGTCTATATGTGCGCGTGCTAAAGAGACAATTTATTATTAACCTTCTATGCTGTGCAAATTACCATTTCAAGTGTGTCATACACACAGAGACTGACTATATTATTTCCAAGAAGGCCTGTATTTAACAAACCTCTTCTAAGCATAGAAAAACTAAGAAGTATTCTCTCTCAGCCAAGGACAGCTATGAGTTAACTCTTTTTTAAGGACTAAAGCGGGACTACGAATTTCCCTCTTTTGACCAATAAAGTCTAACATAACAACAAACTTTCCTGGAATGGAAGCTGGAATGGCTAGCTGGAAGATTGAGTCGGCACGCTCTGTATACCACAATTTGTATATATAGATCCGAACATCTGCAAATATTGTGCGCTTTATTCTATTAAAAGAACCAAACTTCATTATATTTATTACAAGACCCAAAGAAGAAAAATTATTACTACAGCAGATGCTGTAAGAAAAGGTCAAAATCGACATATCCGTAATTATTCTCTCTCTCTCTCTCTCTCTCTCTCTCTCTCTCTCTCTCTCTCTCTCTCTCTCTCTCTCTCTCTCTCTCTCTTCTATATATATATATATATATATATATATATATATATATATATATATATATATATATATATATATATCTTTTCCTATGCCTACAGCTACAATGAATATTCTTGGATATTCATTACACATCTTTTATGATCCCTTTACATCTGACAAGTCATTACACTCTCCATATCTGTTTCTCTTAACTTTATGTATTCTTCGTGCCTAGGCCCGATGAGGGCTGTTTTATTATATTATTTTTTTGGGGGGGTCCGTCCTGGTGTCACAATAAAAGAAATCACACACATACACACACAGAATATATATATATATATATATATATATATATATATATATATATATATATATATATATATATATATATATATATATATATATGAATCCGCCACCATGAAGCGCATCTAAGATACATAAACATTGTACTTGGGCGCTACCAATTGTACCATCGAAGGTATACAAAAAGAGAGAAACCTCTCATATAACTGCTCTAGCTAGGAATGAACACACACTACCGAAGTCAATATTCATTTTTACTCTCCTTTTCCATCTTCATTCGTAGCATTTTTTCACATTTAATTCAAATCCCTGCTGCTTAGGCATCTACATTTTATGGGAAAACGTGAAACATATATCCTCTGGCAAATTAAGTCTACTAAATATTTCTCATTCTTGTTCCGGTTTTACGTCACGGACTCCCTTATCTACCAAGGGCTAGGACGGTTGCCTTCTTACGAAGGACTTGTTTTGGCAGATGTAATCCTTACGCTGAGTGCATGCCCTTGCTAACCTCAGACCGTGACGGGGCGCGAACCCTCGACCTGACGTCTCAGAGTCGGAGACGCTACCGATTGAGCCACGGCGACTACGCTAAATATTTCTCATTCTACACCATACAAAGGATACCTTCACCTATTTTTTTTATCTAAATTTCAATAGTATGCCATTGCACACTTCACTGAGAGCGAGAAATGAAGACCTAAGCAAAAATACACAGTAAAAAAAAAAAAAGAAGGGGTGTTAAAAACTAGAAGATTACATTGTCAAGAATAAATCGCCAGGGGGGGATAGATGGGAAACGTCTTGCTGGAAGCAAAGCAGATTTTCATGAAATTATAATGCTGAGTAGAAAGGCCAAATATTAAAACATCATAGCATACAGAGTAAGGAAATACAGTAAATCGCATTGAAAAAAACATCAATGTGACATTGGAAAAGATTCTTAAAATTGAAGACACCCAAAGGAAGGTAACTGAATGGAACTGCAAAAGCATACCTAAGGAATCTGAAGGAGAAGAGGTTACAGCCGATGTCATGAAGCAAGAAGCAAGGTTCCTGGCCCTTATCGTGTACTAGAGGAGTCCCAGGAGAATTTAAGGGAGGGTGCCATTCCCTACATGTCGTAAGTAGTAAAATAATGGGTCGGGAGCCTTGGCCATGAAGGAACTACGTACCTGAGCTATCTTTTATCGTACAAGAATAATGTGTGTGCGTTCATATGGAGCAAGACATTGCAGGATGTTCACAACTAAAAAAGAAAAAATGCGAGGCGGCAGGTCTTCATCATTATCTGTATATTCTCCTCCTTCCTAATATATATGTCTTTGAGCAAATAAATTCAGGGAGAGAGAGAGAGAGAGAGAGAGAGACCGTTAACCTCTTCCAGCTTCTTTATCCCTTTCCTTCGTCTCTTATGACGATCTGTGAATACAAAGGTGGCCTCATTCTTTCTCGTCGATCCCTTCCGAACACTGGATAACCCATTAAAAGTACTCCTTATATTTATGAAATCCCATGTGAATCGCAATTAGGCTTATTGGAATCTCTGGCTCTCATCCAGTATCTGTATTTTAAGAGATCCTTGACAAAGTTCCATATTAAGAACATCTCTGACGTCATGGCTATGCATATCTATTCCGAATATGGGATAACCCATCAAAAGCATTAGTTACATATGATAAATCTCAATATGAATAGTAATTAAGCTTATTTGAATTTCTTACCCGCATCACGACTCTGTCTTTTAAGAGATCCTTAACAAAGTTCCAGACTTAGAACATCTCTGACGTCATGAATATTAATGTCTTATTCTTAACAATAGAAAAAAAAAACTGAGCTTCAACTCATAAGCATTTTCACCCTCTCTGATCACTCTCTTAGCAGTATTACATTCGATACTAACATTCATTGGACTGGTCATTCAATCTCAGGGAACGAGTTATTTTACTGATAACGATACGATGCGATAATAGGAAATATGGGTTCAGGAGAAATTATCATGCAAATTATGTAAGGGTGTATAAAGAAATGGGTGGGGTGGGGGGAATGTGCAAATTACTGTGAGAGCGCCCCAGTATCCTTGCAGATACTCTCACTGGTACAAACATCGAGAGGGAGTGATGAAAAACACTTTTAATCTGTGGAAAAACATGAGCATTTAGTAAGCAATTCCTCTGTGTGTGAATACATTCAGCAACGTAATTTCTGCGTGTGAATATATCTTTAGCAACAAACAAACTAACAAACAAAATAAATATATAGAGGAATAACTGAACAATTAAATAAATAAAAATAAATGCATAAATAGATCAGTGGGGATAAAAATACAAATGTTATAATAGAGGACTAAAAAAAAAAAAAGGTAGTTCAAAATCAATGCGTGAAAATTATATATTCGAATGAAATTTGTAGATAACTAAGAAGAGATACAAATCTCCAAAACAGAAACAAGATAAGAAACAAAGACTAGTATATCATCATCATCACCACCATTTCAAAGCCATGAAATGGCCAAATCTGTTGTTCAGATTCTCTTCGTTAATATCAGATAAGGTTCACATAAAATAATAATAATTAATAAGTTTAATTAATCACACCTTCAGCAAGATAACACAATGCCCATTACATTAATTAATAAATATTCAGTTTTCTTTTTTATTTGTATCTTAATTCGGAAAACTTGTGGATCTTGATATCTGGTTAAAAATGAGGAAAACAATAAAATACTTTTTACAATAAAATAATAGAATACGGTGAATATATACACGCGTATATAACGAAATGCAAAAACAACAACAACAAACTTTAAAGTATTAAAATTAAATAAAGAATAATTTCATCACTGCAAATTCAGCAAAAATCTATACTATGTTGCGAAAATACATGGTAGGGAGTTTACATTATCGCCCCGAGTTAAGTAAGGAGTTTTCGCGACACACAGACAATAAATTAATTAATTGTGACCAACTTCATTATTACTCTTATGAAAAGAGATCATCACTGATATAGCTCATGATGAATTCTGTCTCCTCAGGAGCAATAAATAGGTATACTGAAAGAGGCTAAAGTATCTAAACAAAATGATGGAAATCATATCCACGACAAGCATTTACTTATAGAAAAGTTGCAATATTTTGTTTTGGACTATGTTTATTATTTGCAACATTTTTATCACTAAAATATGGCCCCCATATATATATATATATATATATATATATATATATATATATATATATATATATATATATATATATATATATATATATATATATATATATATATATATATATAATATATATATATATATATATATATATATATATATATATATATATATATATATATATATATATATATATATATATATATATATATATATATATATATATATCCCTTACGTTTAAATTAATGCTCATTTGTTCGTTCTCTTACTATTTTCATCTTGAATTAGCGTCCAATGCTATAATTTACATGCCGTAATTATCTCTCTGTTACCTGTAATTGCATACGAAGTAGCAATTCTTATTAATTTAATATCTGATGTTAATGTATCATGCATATTATCTATTTTTTGAAATTGTGTTATTTCTTTATATATGGACGGCAATTAATCTTAATATGAGTAAGGGGATAAAGACAATATAAACTTATTGGGTATAATAAATACATACTTTCTAGAATATGATTATAAAAAGAATGAATCAGTAAATATAAAATCTTTTTTACTTACAAACTGTGTAGCTTTGTGTGCAGCTATCGCAAAAGCGTCGAGATTGAAAAGTGTTTAGCAACACTTAGAAATCAGATAAAGGAACTTAAAAGAAAAGATAAAATGTGAAAAATCAATAAATCACTCTCATATACTGACTCTTGGTGATCCTCCAGTACCAGTGGGAACGATTCTAAGATAATAATATTCTTCCTCCTGTATTGCCAATCTCTTTCATTCTACACCTCCACTGATATTATCTATGCACTAGCTCAGAAATGCCATTTTAGCGATGAATATAAATGTAAGTATAGTTGTGATGGCATTCCATCAAATATTTTA
>JAXCGZ010016459.1:10000-18631 GCA_037179515.1 Halocaridina rubra
CCTAAGTATATATTATATACCGTACTGGATACAAACACTAATATTCTAAACAAGGAAAAAGGTGACATCCAACAGACATTATATACAACTGCTAAAGTTACTTAGAAATAAAGTCCAACTCAACCGTTTGTAGTTTTGAACCAGGGGAAAAATGAACTCTGGAGAACAGTGTAGTGAATTATAGAACGAGTGAAACATACATATTCCAAGAGACAAGCATAATTAGAGAGAGAGTAATAATAATAATAATAATAATAATAAACTTTATTTCCATTACAATACAATGGGTATTCGTCAGCCGGGACAAGCCCCAACCCCCCACTGTGGTGCCCTGCCACAGCAGTTCCTGCCAGTAAACAGCTTAAACTCTCGGTCTTGGACGGGGACCGATCTTTCGACCTCGTGAATGCGAAGCCAGCGCGTTACCACTGTACTAGCCAGCATTAATCCAAAGACAAACATGCAACATCGGATGCATACCACTACCGCATCAGCTACAACACAACAAAGATCTTAATTTCATGAATTTATATGAGAGAGAGAGAGAGAGAGAGAGAGAGAGAGAGAGAGAGAGAGAGAGAGAGAGAGAGAGAGAGAGAGAGAGAGAGAGAGAGAGATTATTTTTATTTTATTTATTTTATTAATTTATTGCGCCAAGGCGTCAGACATTACATGAGTTCATACAAATAATGCTTCAAATGGATACAAAACCAAGAATTGAACATAGTTTACAGGGAGGTGTACACATTGATAAAACATTGCTGCATACTAACACACAACTCACAGTATGGCAGCACAGAGTACATTATATGCAAAAGTAAAGCTCAGAGAAACGCAGAATGCACAAACAGAATTATACAGCAACATACAGAAAATATATGTATAATTCAATATAATTAATGGCCACCAAAGTGAGGATAACGAGCAAGAATAACATCAAGGTTGTCATCATTAAGTAAAAATGAGCAGATCTTTATTAAGTTCTGACCTCGTGGTAAAACATCTCTCACTGTGGGGCACTGAAGACAATAGTGGTCAAGAGTGTTAGCATTAGGACGGTCGCATAATTTACAGGAGGTGTACTGTGGCAGAGAGAGAGAGAGAGAGAGAGAGAGAGAGAGAGAGAGAGAGAGAGAGAGAGAGAGAGAGAGAGAGAGAGAGAGAGAGAGAGAGAGAGAGAGTGAATCTAGGCTACAACTGTAATATATACGTTAAATTTAATAGACAAATATGATCCCTATCTAGTGTGTTCCATAATTTATAGTATTTGCACCTCTCACAGAGGTGGTGTAGATTTATTACAGACATGAGAGAGAAGCCTCTAACAGCGGCATGAGCACCTGTCTATATCCGGGCCATCCCATGACAATTTACATTGCAACAGTAAATAACTCAAAAAAATAGTACATTCGTTCATACCGAGACCTTAAAACTGAACGATTTTAAAAGCAGCCAATTTCGGAAACCCATATCTTGATAGAGGGAAGAGACAATAATATTTGTGATCTACATATCACGGGTCACGAGTGCAAATACATTATCATTCATGATACGATGTCATCTACTGTAAGAAATATTAAGTTCTATCTATATGGCCTCACGTTACGTGGAGCGGTCTGGATATGTAATAAAGGGATTCATTTCAGTAAAAAAGGTCACGTATTCACCCCTCTTTCATTAGGTGTGGGTCTATTTGCTATACTCTAATATGTCATGGTACACCCACACTCCTCTTTTTCATAAATCCCCTTTTCATCTTACTTTCCAAGAGGTTTCCAACACTTAATGAATATTTACAAGGCATGAATATACTTGTGTGAATCATCTGGTGAATATTTTGCTTATACAGCAGTTAATGATTTAAGAGAAAAACGTCTTTTAGCATTCCTTTGAGAGTTAGACATGACTTAATTTACAAAGTATGTTTCTCGGATGGAATGCTATATACAAACTGGAATCATCATTCCGTTACAAATCACTGACGTGATATTATTGACGTGTATTGTTTACGAGATAAGTCAGCGTGGTATATGTTACTAATTAATGTGTGATGAAACTGTCACGTGGTACTGAAGTGCTTCGAGTGACCTCTACGTTGGCTGAGGCTTAGCAAATCAGGTCAAGCTCTGAAAACCATTACACCCCTAATGGGGGTCATCTTCTTAAACATACTAGGATGCTTCTACTTTACTTCTTATTTTTTGTGGTAACTTTATATCACTGGCTATATGGGTAGTTTGCACCGTGGTTATATTAATTATTACAGTTGGAAGATATCCTTCAGTTTAAAGCAAAATAATACTTAATCCTTGAAGATTGTAGTTCTGAATTTTGACCAAAGCATGATAACCTTAGGTCAGGTCACTGCACCTTTCTCCGAAAAGACACCTCAGAGCATGTCACGATTCTTTGGCCCAAAATTGAATAAAATGATAAATAATTATTAAGAAAAATGTCTGTAGGTTTCAGTACTGAGTTTGACCAGAACAAGATAATCTTTGGCGGCTAAGAAAGTTAATTTTGCATAATGAAGTGCCCGCTTGGGACAAAACATGGTGGTATTTACACCATTCTAAACTGAATGTATATATGGAGCTCCTACTAGTGAATGTAATACAACCTATATATGATAGTCCCACGAATGTGGCACCCCAACGCGCTTCCTACCACTGAGACAGTTACCTCCAAATAAATGTGGCCTGACCTTCCCCTATTATGATAAGACATTAACTTAATAAGAAATGGGAAAGATAGATCACATGTGAGAAATGAGGCCATTTTTGCTGAAACACCAAATGATTTTTCAGTACAAAATATCTTCTACTATTATACATGTAACGACTTTTATGCAATATGCTCCTTATCTAAACATTTTATTTATTTATTTATTATTATTATTATTATTATTATTATTATTATTATTATTATTATTATCGATCCAGTCTAGAATTACTGCTAATATATTTTGCTCTATAAAAATATATGTTCAAATTTTTAACATCCATACAATCCACACCAGTCAAATAAAAGATAAAATAGAAAACATAGCTGCTTTATCCTTATCTTTTGGTAACTTTCCTTATATAACATATTAGTATACCAAATATACAGGAGCCAAAAACATAAGCAATTATCAGGAAATAAAATTTCATCTGTTGTTGATAACAGCTACGTCGCTGTAACAAATACAATGACCAACGCATAATTTCTGCGATTGTAAATGTCTGATAGCTTGGTGTCATACATACTAAAAATCCCCCCCCCACGGAATAGACTTTGCATCAGCTAAATCAGGTTCCATATAAACATCCAATACAGTCAAACTCCACATGAAGCACGACGATATCTTTTATGAGCCATACATACTGTGATGAAAATCACCCTAACTGTATCAAGGGAGGTGCTATAATTTAATAAAGATAATTTGCTTTATAAAACCTCATATTTTTATGGTGCTACACATAAACTTCAAATGACACCAAAAGTAAGACCATTATAGGTAATGCAAGCGTCAAAACTTTCCTCTGATCAGTGAAGTAGAGAAAAGCGTATTGAATGAAGATTGCAGCTGTGGGTCATCAACAAAGACCGAAACCATACAGCCGCTACTGATAAAAACAACAGGAAAATGAGTAGTGGAGGAAAGATTGCATTAATCCAAAGACAAACATGCAACATCGGATGCATACCACTACCGCATCAGCTACAACACAACAAAGATCTTAATTTCATGAATTTATATGACGAATGTCATCGTAACAGAAAAGAAACCAAAATATGGAAACCAAGAATGTAAAAGCAGCAACACTGTTAATGGAATCTTAACTTTATAACACTGTGATGAATAGTTCAGTATAATTAATAATTGTGACACCGGGAGAGGCGAGAGAAAAAGAATATTATATATAATAGCAAAAGGACAGGCTTAAGGCACTGTGGAAGTAATGAAGACCTAGATAAGTGAAAGAACAATATTACAATGAAACGATAGGAGCAAAATAAAGTGATGGTGCCTACGTAAATGAGAAAAATCAGGGTAAAAAAAGGAAACAAAAAATAATGGGAACATGAAATGACGCCTATTATGGTCATCGCGTGAATGTCGTTCTCAATCAATGATATTAAGTCATGCAACGAGTATCTAAATGGCGGTGACATTCCGTCATGACAAAAAAAAATTGTGAAGCAAAGTCAATTACACCTTATTTAAAGAATAAGCATCTAACAAATATAACTCCTTATAAAATGAACATTAATTATGCAGATGCTGTGACTAGCTCAGAGATAAGTCAATTACCGCTTAAATCCAGTAAACGTCTATTTATATTAGTATCTATCCGAAAATGTCGCAAAGTCCTTGTGTTCAGAAATAATGTTATTCAGCCATCCCCTTTTATTGATATTTGGGAAATAAGTTTATTGAAAAATCTCTCTCGAAAATTACACAACATATTAAAAGCAAACCCTGTATCAATAAAGATGAGGTTCTTGTTTCGATGACAATTCAACTTTACAACTGCTCTGGATAAGCATGAGGAGAGGATTCTTTTACTCCTCCGTTTTGGAGTTTTTCTCTTAAAGCTATATAGGGTGACTTTCACATCTTTTCTATTCATATCCTAGACTCGGGTGATTCAAAAGGAATTTGTCTCAACAGCTCTCCTCCACTTTCATTTTTTTTTTCATTTCCCAGAGTTATAAAGCAGTACTGTAATGAGTGTTTAGCAATCTATCTTTGCTTTGATGACACTATCAGCAAAAAGCTTAGAAGGACAAGAAAGCTCTTTGGAAATAAAAAGTGCTTACCTAAATTTTGAGAAACAGAGATTTTTTATATATATATATATATATATATATATATATATATATATATATATATATATATATATATATATATATATATATATATATATATAATATATATATATATATATATATATATATATATATGGTACATAATTTTGCCCCTGACCGGGATCCGAAACTTAAGATAAGTAATAAATGTACCGATGACCACACAAAGGAATATGTCTTAGGTTCGATTCCTGTTCTGGGGCAACTCCATGTTTCACGTTTTCACACATAATAATTTTCTTATTAATTATATATATATATATATATATATATATATATATATATATATATATATATATATATATATATATATATATATATAGATAGATAGATAGATAGATATAGATAGATAGAGAGATAGATAGATAGATATAGAGTATCTATGAATACTTCATATATGAGACTAACAGCAAGGATGATTGCATAATATACACAAGTCTCAAACACTATGCCTCAAATTTCCAGTTGAAGAGTGTCCAGAGAGTGAGCGTCTCTTCTGGCAAAATTATTCATTCCCTTCTATGAGACACGCTGTGTCTATGCTCTTCAATGGGATATATGAGGCATTGTTTTGAGACTTGTGTATATTATGCAATCCTTTCTAATAAATAAATATATATATATATATATATATATATATATATATATATATATATATATATATATATATATATATATATATATATATATATATATATATATATATATATATATATATATATATATATATATATATATATATATATATATATATATATATATATATATATATATATATATATATATATATATATATATATATATATATATATATATATATATATATATATATATATATAATGTCCTATATTTAAAATCATAATTCAACTAACAAATGCTATACATGGTATCATTTTCCAGAGCATCAAAAAACAAACACACAACATTTTATTTAATAAAGCCTGTGTCTAACAACCTTCTCCTAAGCTGATAAAAGCAGAAAATTATCCTCTCGTAAACGAGAACAGTTGAGATTTAACTCCTTTGGCTAGGGTAAAGCTGGACTACAAATTTCCCTATTTAGACAAATAAAATCTGACCTAACAACGAATTTTCTTGGAATGGAGGTTGAAATTGTTAGCAGGAAGATAGAGTCGGGAAGCTCTTTATACCACAATTTGTGTGTTCAGAGCCTAACATCTGCAATATGCTGCAATTTCCCTTTTTTTTTAATGACCCACTGTGCAAGTCCTACAGCCAGTATGTGTAGGAAAGTCAAACTTGTAGAATCCGTGATTCTCTCTCTCTCTCTCTCTCTCTCTCTCTCTCTCTCTCTCTCTCTCTCTCTCTCTCTCTCTCTCTCTCTCTCTCTCTCTCTCTCTCTCTCCCTCATCCTATTATATACACAGGATGCCTACACAAACATTTTTCATCAAACCGGAATATAGTCCTAAAGCACACACACCATAGAAGATAATTTTGAGAAGACAGGGCGCTAAAAGAACTCGGGGACCACAGTGTCAAGAATAAGGCGACATATTGGAGGGAAAAGCTTTCCCGAGAAGAGTGGGGAATGTAGGGTCTGGCAAAATTAAGTGTGAGTGTGTGTGTGTGTGTGTGTGTGTGTGTGTGTGTGTGTGTGTGTGTGTGTGTGTGTGTGTGTGTGTGTGTGTGTGTGTGTGTGTGTGTGTGTGTGTGTGATTACCTAATTGTGTTTACGGGAAAGAGCCCAAAGCTCGTATCTTCCCGTCTCCTCATCGGTTCCATTTTAGACTTAGTGATACTTATCATACCTGTCCTTAAAACTATGGATTGAGATAGCATTAACTACCTCCTCGCTTAGCCAATTCCAATTATCAACTACTCTTACACTGAAAAAGTATTTCCTTACATCCTGCAAACAAGTTTTCTTACGAAGCTTCAAACTATGACCTCTAGTTCTAGAGCCAGCCATATCAAAATATCGATCCCTATCCACTCTATCATAACCATGAAGGAATTTAAAGACTGTCACCATATCCCCCCTCACTCTTCTAGCTTCCAGTGATGGTAAGTCTAATTCCCTCAGCCTCTCATCATAACTGAGATTGCGTATTTCTGGCACCAGTTTCGTGGCATGTCTTTGAACTTTTTCAAGCTTAGCTATGTGCTTTTTCAAGTGTGGATTCCAAAAGGGGGCTGCATATTCGAGTTTTGGCCTCACATAGGTTACATAAATATATCTGAACATTTCCTTGTCCATGTGCCTGAAGGCTACCCTTACATTTGATAAGAATGCATATGCTGCCTTTACTATGCCATTTATATGTATTTCTGGAGACAAATCCGCCAGTATGTTTACTCCTAGATCTCTCTCATTTTCTGTCTCTTGAAGTTGTACTCCAGCCACCGAGTAGTCAAGCTTGGGCCTTCTTGCACTTGTACCCATTCTCATTACCTTACATTTTGAAGTATTGAATTTCATTAGCCACTTTTCTGACCACTCATGCAGATTATTTAGATCCTCCTGAAGTTCTCTATCATTGTTCTCGTTTTTTACTTTCTTCACAATCTTTGCATCATCTGCAAACATATTCATGAAAGAATTTACGGACTCTGGTAGGTCATTTACATATACAAGGAACAAAAGTGGCCCTAAAACTGAACCCTGTGGAACTCCACTACTAACTCTTCTCCATTCAGACACTGAGTGTCTTACTCTAACTATCTGTTCCCTTCCTTCTAAGTAAGTTTTCATCCATTCCAAAACATTTCCACCTATTCTAGCCATTGATTGCAGCTTCCTAATAAGTCTCCCATTTGGAACAGTGTCAAATGCTTTCTGGAAGTCTAAGAATATGCAATCTGCCCAGCCCTCTCTTTCCTGTAAGATTTAGCTTACCTCATCATAAAATTCTAATAAGTTTGTTACTGTTGATCTACCTTCTCTGAAGCCATGTTGCCTCACTGACAAAAAGTTGAAGGATTCCAAGTGAAGAGAGATATGTTTCCTTAGTAGTTTCTCCATAACTTTGCAAACTATGCTGGTCAAGGAAACTGGTCTATAGTTCAGAGCTGTATCCCTCCTTCCCTTTTTGAAGATAGGTATCACATTTTCTTGTTTCCAGCATCTTGGAATCTCCCCCGACTCCAGTGACTCCTTAAATATGATATTTAGTGCCACTGATATTGTGTTTGCGCATTTTTTAAGCACATGAGGGGATATGTCATCAGGACCTGTAGCTTTATGAACATCTAAATCCATCAGCACTTTGCATACCTCTGTGGCTGTAAGGTTGATGTTCTCTAATACCGGCCCTTGAGCTTCTATCACTGCAATTTGAGGGGGTGGGGTATTTTCTACTGTAAATACTGACTGAAACTCCTTGTTCAATTCTTTGCAGATCTCTTCATCCGTCTCAGTGATGCTTCCATCCGCTCTCTTTAGCCTTAAAACCTGTTCTTTTACCTTCAGTTTTCCTCTGATAAAGCTGTGGAAAAGCTTGGGATTTTCTTTAGCCTTCCTGGTGATGTCCCTCTCGTAGTCTCTCTCTGCCTCTCTCCTTTTACTTAGGTAGTCATTTCTTGCTCTTTTGTAGGTTTGCCAGGCATTTATGTTTTTTCTCCTCCTATACCTTTTCCAGCATTTGTCTCTCCACTCCTTAGCTCTTTTACACCCATTATCGAACCATTTCTCTCTGGCATGAATTACACCTACTTTGGTGACAGGTATGCAGCAATCTACTATCTTCCCATATTTCTCACAAAAGATGTCATACATTTCTTGTACAGATTTGTTGTAAAATAAAGTTCTCCAGT
>JAXCGZ010016460.1:0-18586 GCA_037179515.1 Halocaridina rubra
CAAATATTGCTTCAAATGGATATAAAATCAAGAATTGAACATGGTTTACAGGGAGGTGTACATATTGATAAAACATTGCTGCATACTAACACACAACTCACAGAATGGCAGAGAGAGAGAGAGAGAGAGAGAGAGAGAGAGAGAGAGAGAGAGAGAGAGAGAGAGAGAGAGAGAGAGAGAGAGAGAGAGAGAGAGAGAGAGAGAGAGAGAAGGTATTCCCTCCACCCCTCTTTTTTTTTTTTTTTTTAAGTTATAGAAATATCAGATAATATACAAGAAAGTAGACTAAGATGGTAGGAACACAAAGTCTTTTGCAAATTCTCCAGTTCTAACACGAGAAAGCATTATCCTCCCTCAGTGATCACACATACCTTGCTTTGACCAGTGTTATGCTTTACTATTTCTCTTTTCGACACACAACAATTGCAAATTAAACGCCATGGATTTCGACCTCTTTAAGAATCCTCAAACATTTTAAGATTAAGAAACACGGAATCAATGTTGGGACATTTACAACCTGTTGCATTAGTGGAGCTCTTCAATCAAAAGCAAACTCACGGCTTAACAGAGGCAATGCCAACTCCTGGCGGCATGGCAAGTTAAAGTCATGGCAAGACAAACAGCCAAACAAAGATCAAACAAGTTAAAGTCATGCCAAGGCAAACAGTTAAACAAAGATCAACTTTCTATTAAATTTAGGGTCATATGTAAAGCGTCTGGGAGGTGAAATTCATTATGAATAAAGCAAGTGTGGTCTGATTTACACAACGACTTCCGTGGACAGTAACATGAAACTATTTCAAAACAATAATAATGGTTAGAACACTCAACTCGGTATGTGACGGGCCCACAATTGAGCCGACCTGTGGGAATTTAGGAGAGGGTTATCTAGCCTTAATTCCCCTTTTAGCTCCAAGCTTCCTGTGTCCCTTCCAATAATGGGAATTTATAGTGACCCAAAAAAAGGCAAACAAGAAAAAGCTCACGTAATAACGAGCCAACACATTTAATACCGAGGAAATATGAGCCAAAAGAAAAGTACATCGCTATGCTTACTTTAAGTTCATCTGCCATGCATATAAGTCTGTAGTAGTGGACCATAATTAATGCTCAAGACTGAATTGATACTCCATAAAAATAGTAAAAGAATGACTAAGAGTACAGCAACAGCTCAAACTAAATCAAATACTGAAATCGGGACAACAAAGACAATCAATACAAGTGTATGTAACACCAAACGCGTATGTGTGAGCATGATTTGTCAGGGTTAGTGACCCGCCACGGTCTGAGGTTAGAAAGGACATTTACTCAGGGTGACGGTCACACTTGCCAAAACCAAAGTCCTTCACAAGAAGGCACTATCCTGGCCGTTTGTAGAAAGGGAGTCCATGACGTAAAACCTATTACATCACCATACGCATAAGCCCGCACATGGGTTATTGTAACAGGAAAGAGCGACAAATCCATTTGCCACTGTGAAGTCTGTAACCCTATATTTTGACAAGCATCCATCAAAAATGGTTTCTGGGACAATAGGCACTCAATACTAACAACACTTTATACAAAATTGGTAATTCTATTCTTTTTCTTACTTCTCCTTTCTGCATTTTATTCTACAGATTCTGAATGAAACTGCCCCTAAAAATAAATAAAACAAATAAATAAATAAATAAATAAATAAATAAAATAAAAATGACAGTATCATACAATTTATTTATAATAGTCTCAGCTGAAGTCCTAAATAAAAAATATAAAAACAGTATTCAGTAACTAGCATCGGAAAACAAATATTAATAATAAGAGCGAGACTATTTAAGGGTCTCGTAGCCTTTTAAGAAAATCGCGAGCAGATTAATACAAAACCACTGTATTTTTGCCTTTAAAACGTCAGACTCACAGAAGTGAGAAGCAGCACCCATAAACAGGTGCGTATTCAGGAACAAAAACTGAATTTATATTTTCTTGCATTGCAAACATAGCTATAAATTGGCAAAAGTTACCAAAAAGCGAATTCAACACATAGGGGGAGAGAGAGAGAGAGAGAGAGAGAGAGAGAGAGAGAGAGAGAGAGAGAGAAATAGCGAATTCGTTACATATTGAACACTTGAGAGATGGATATATAGACAGACAGACAGGCTGATATATATATATATATATATATATATATATATATATATATATATATATATATATATATATATATATATATATATATAGAGAGAGAGAGAGAGAGAGAGAGAGAGAGAGAGAGAGAGAGAGAGAGAGAGAGAGAGAGAGAGAGAGAGAGAGAGAGAGAGAGAGAGAGAGAGAGAGAGAGAGAGAGAGAGAGAGAGAGAGAAATTTGAGGTGAGACCAGACTTCAAATTAGCAAAACTTGTCACTTGCTACAGTAATACAAACTTAAACAGTAAGGATACATATAAAACATAAATTGAATTTCTCACACACACACACACGCTCACAAAACACACACACACACACACACACAAAACCCATCCACCTACCCCCCAACCAACCACCCACCCACCCAGATACCCACACACACACACACACACACACACACACACACACACACACACACACTATATATATATATATATATATATATATATATATATATATATATATATATATATATATATATATGAATCATATTTTACCCCTGACCGGGAGTCGAACATAAGATACATAATTACTGTGCCAAGGCACTATCAACTACACCACTGACGGTCCAAAGGAGAAACAAACTTTCGAGCTTATCTGCTATACTAGGAATGATAGCATTCTATCTGAATGCCTTTTTCTTCATATTACAGCTTCTCCTAACCTCACTCATGGTTTCGTTTTTTGAATTAAATTCGAATCTCAGCTAGGCTATTTAGGTATTAATAATAATCAAATAAACACATTACCATATGTGAAAACATAAATCATATTTTACCCCTAACCTGGACCCAAACCAAAGCTACAGATGACTTTTTGTTCGTATCACAGCTACTCCTAACCTCACTTGTAATTTCGTTTTTCCATTAAATTCGTATCTCAGCTATACTGGCATTAATAATAATCAAATAAACACATTACCATTTGTGAAAACATGAATCATATTTTACCCCTGACCTGGACCCGAACCTAAGATACATAATTACTGTGCCAAGGCACTATCAACTACACCACTGAAGGTCTAAAAGAGAAACAAACCTTACAGCTTAACTGCTATATTACTAATAAACGCATTCTATCTGAATGCCTTTTTCTTCATATAACAGCTTCTAATCTCACTTGTGGTTTCGTTTTCCTCATTTAATTCGAATCTCAGCTACATAGGTATTAATAATAATCAAATAAACACATTTCCATATGTGAAAACATGAATCATATCTTACCCATGACCGGGACTCGAATCTAGGACACAATTACTATGCCAAGATCCTATCATCTACACCACTGAAATCTAAAAAAAAAAAAACTTACATCTTTACTGCTCTACTAGGAATGAACGCATTCTATCTGAAAGCCTTTTTGTTCAGATTACAGATTCTCCTAACCTTACTCGTGGTTTCGTTTTTCCTATTTAATTCGAATTTCAGCTATATGGGTATTAATAATAATAAAAAAAAAACATTACCATATGTGAAAACATAGGTTATATTCCCCCTAATAAGGGGGATGGCAGCGTCAAAGTAAATACTTTGACATTTTGTGGGAAGTAAATAAAGGAGAGGATTTCCAGTCCCCTTGCTCCGCCCCATTTACTCGACTTTTACGACAAGCAAGGGAACAAGGAGGAAGAATTCTCATCCTCCCTCTCTCAAGGGGGATTGTATTACAAATAGTTTTCCAAAAATTAGTGAAACACTGAATTTATACAGATGGGTCTCGCATGAGCAGTACAGCAAGGTCTGGCTGCAGCATTACATTTTATGAGTTTTGAAGAGCAACAAATTTTTTGACACAACAATGAGTATGCCAAAGTGGTCACCAATCACTGAGTGTGAATTTGTCGGAATTGAACTTGTTATTGAACATACCATCAGTGATAGGACAAAATACTCTTATATTCTGTAACTGACAGGAGTGTCCTTCTGTCGTTGAGATCACTGCAAAGCATCTATAAAACTCACATGACAACAATTCATGAGGCTCTTATTAACTGTGCACAAATTTAGCCTCCCACGATGGGATAATGGGTAATGAAAACGCTGACATGCTTGCAAAACTGGCAAATGAAGCCAAGTGTCTGAATCTATAATCACACCGTCTCAGTTCAAAGCAAAGGTGTATAATGATATTACGGAGGAGCAAGAGCTTGCTACAGTTAAAAAAAATAAAAATAAATAAAAATAAAAATAAAAAATAAAAAAAAGCCGTTCGATCCAAATGAAGAAAACACTAGAAGTCTGAGACACAAATACAGCACAGTCAAACTGCTTACAGGTAACTGTGATAGAGTTGCTGCCCATATAAGACTTGTTCAAAGAAATATATGGGAAGTGTATGGTGCGAAAATGGTGGAGTGCAGCCAAAATACTCAAATTACCATTTATGTGTGTGAAGGGGGCAAAAATTTAGTACATTACATTACAAAGTGCACAAAGCTTAAAGATTTCAGACCGCTTGGTCTGAGCTACTTTTAACTTTAGTGTGCACTTTAGCGACCCAAACAACGCATACCCTAAATATAGTGTGTATCCATCGTTGAAAATGTAATATTTTTTCTTACCTAAATATTTCTAAATTCTCTCTCTCTCTCTCTCTCTCTCTCTCTCTCTCTCTCTCTCTCTCTCTCTCTCTCTCTCTCTCTCTCTCTCAATAAATAAATAAATAAATAAATATATAAGTAAATAATAAATAAATAATAAAAAAAATAAGTAGTTAAAACAACACGGAGGGATTGAGAGGTAACGGTGAGAGAAAATTCTCTCTCTCTCGCTTTCAATTTTATTGGATGATGCTTAGGCCATGTGCATAAACAAGTGTATTTAAACATGTCCTCAATGATAGGAAAAATGCTGACATATTCTAAGACTGCAATGAGCCTTAAAACACAACAATTAATTTTTGCAGAAATATCATCTCACCTAGCAAACCTGTCAAAAATTTAAGAATTTACTTTGATAACTACATGTTGTTTGAGTCCCATACAGATAAAGTATGCAAAAAGGTAACAGGAACAATAATGTACTTATCACGTATAAAAAAAAATTGAGTTTACCACTCGAATGACCGTTATCGAATCTCTAGCCCTAAGTCACATTAATTATTGCACAACTGTAAGGGGAAGTACCAATAAGCCTCAGATAAATAGAATACACAAGCTTATTAATTTCAGGTCGAGTTGCCCTAGAAGGAATAGGAAAGTATGACCACATCACACCAGCTCTCAAAAAACTTGGGTGGCTGAGGGCAGAAAACAAGATCGCCTATACTATGTACGTTTTTGTATACAAAATTTTTAACCATCATTATCCTTCATCTTAAAACAGTCAGTGAATTAAGGGGAATACACAAGACAGAGTAGTGAGCTCTTTATTCAGAGAACAAACACAGATGCAGGTTCAAATATTATTACTATTAAAGGGCCAACACTCTGGAACAATAGTCCAGAACATCTTAAAAATTCATCCTCCTTCACAGCTTTCAAAGGCAAACTATATAGTTTTCTTTTTAGACAAATAGTTACTGCTTACACACTAATCAAACTTAATAATTTATTGCAATTTCCCTTAACACTATATTATTCTAAATGTAAATTGATATCGCCTTGTTTGATCTCTAAGTTAAGAACTAATTATTATCACTGTAAGGAGTACAAATATACCTTTTGTTGCAACAGCATATGGATTTTCCTCTCGCAAAGTAGGATTTAATTACTTTAATCTCAATTGTCATCGTAATCTAAAAAAAAAAAAAAAGTCAAGAAGAAAATTATGAGCCAAGGTTTAAACAAAGGAAGAAATCTAGAGAAGAAAAAATATATCATGACCATCCAGGTTTCAACAAAATTCGAAAAATATGGGCAGAAACTACATACGTCACTTAAAGTAACAATAAAAGCATCAAAGTTTGAGCAAAACTTGCGAAATATTTAAGATTTATGTGGGCATTTTTGAGAGATTATTTTATTTTATTAATTTATTGCGCCTAGGCGTCAGACATTACATGAATTCGTACAAATAATGCTTCAAATGGATACAAAACCAAGAATAGAACATAGTTCACAGGGAGGTGTACACATTGATAAAACATTGCTGCATACTAACACACAACTCACAGTATGGCAGCACAGAGTACATTATATACAAAAACAAAGCTCAGAGAAACACAGAATACACAAACAGAATTATACAACAACATACAGAAAATATATGTATACTTCAATATAATTAATGGCCACCAAAGTGAGGATAACGAGCAAGAATAACATCAAGGTTGTCATCATTAAGTAAAAATGAGCAGATCTGTATTAAGTTCTGACCTGGTGGCAAAACATCTCTCACTGTGGGGCACTGAGAGAGAGAGAGAGAGAGAGAGAGAGAGAGAGAGAGAGAGAGAGAGAGAGAGAGAGAGAGAGAGAGAGAGAGAGAGAGAGAGAGAGAGAGAGAGACTCAAGAATAATTGCATATGTTCTTAAGGGAGATTGCTAAGCCATAAGGTTAGCCTGAAACATGCATTCAAGGTCGTTACACACATCCAGTACAAATAAGCAATTTTAAATTGAGCACATCACCTTAGATGACCTCAATTAACCTTGTTTACCACACAACTTCTTTTTAATTACAAGGTCACATAGGTTGATCTCTACTTAATGGTCTCAAACTCCTTGATCATCAAAAATCTCATTCCTCCTGAGTTGAAGGAGAATGACCAAAATAATGTTATGAATATGTGTGTGTGTGTGTGAGAGAGAGAGAGAGAGAGAGAGAGAGAGAGAGAGAGAGAGAGAGAGAGAGAGAGAGAGAGAGAGAGAGAGAGAGAGAGAGAGAGAGAAAATTAATTTTTGATAGTAAGCAAAGTCTAAAGTGCATGCAAGCAAAAAACATAACGCAAACAAGCGAAAAACAGGTTAATGAACAATTGGGGAAAAACAATACAAATATATCATTCTGACGACAAGAGGCATAATTGCTTGGTCGTTGACAATAATTGAGTGCGTATCCACGATTAGGTTTTCCAAAAGAATAATACAAAAACATACTGGCTTACAAGGGTAATGATCCCACGTCGAGGTAAGCTTTGAAGGTACCGACTACAGAGTCAGGTGAGGATTGTGATCTACGCCTTCCATTCCCCCCCCCCACACCTGTCTCTGTCTACCCCCTCTATTCGAATTAGGGGTAAAAAAAAAAAACAAGCAGGAGTAGAGCATAACGGATATTCGAGGTTTTCGTAGGTATGAGTTCGTATAGCTATATCCGATTTCGCCAATGACTTGACACATATTATTGTTCAAATAGGAGCCGAAAAGCCACAGAGTAATGATTTGCCAGTAAAAATATTGAGGAAATCATATCGCACAGTATCATAAAACGATATGAAAGTCTAAATATAATAACATGCGCATATAAGTTTCGATGTAAATTCGCCTATAGCTACAGCTAATATATAAAGCAAAACGAGAAAGAGAACCAATAAAATCCTACGAGGCATGAACAGTGTGCATACGCAATATTTTCCACATTGCAGATTAACAAAGGTGAGCCTATGCACAGTGGCACTCCGGAGCCTCTATGACCTTGAGAGGCAATGGCACTCAGGAGCCTCTATGACCTTGAGAGGAAATGGCACTCAGGAACCTTTATAACATTAAGACGATGACCCCATGACCTATTAATTCTGCTGGTCATTTTCTTTTAGTGGTATATTTGTATATAGACTAATATAAAAATTTGCTGTATAGTTATTGTGAAAAAAAACCATTAATATTACAAGAAATGACATTTACGACAGTCAAGCTTTCAGGAACATGTCAAAGAAGAATTTGCATGACTTACTGGAGACTATAACAAGTGATAATTAGCTATTCCATATTTAACAATGAGTTATACCAGCAAATTGATGGCTTGCCCATGGGTAATCCTATATCAACAAATATTACATATATCTTTGCATGTCAGCAAGAAGAAATAGGGTTAAACAATTGTCCTAATAAATTCAAGCCAATATTTGATAGGAGATAAAGTGGATGACATATTTATGCAATTTGAGAAAAAAAAGAACACAATTGATCCACTCTTCTTTCAGTACTTGAACAGCATCTAACGTTGTTCTTGTGTATGGCTAGGATTGATTTCTTAAACAGTGTAAACTTAGGATACCATATTGTCAGTTAGCTAGACACACACAAATGGACTTCATAAACGCAACTGACGCGGTGCTGTATGTGACTAGGATCCCGTACGGGATCATAGCCATACACAGCACCGCGTCAGTTGCGTTTATGAAGTCCATTTGTGTGTGTCTAGCTAACTGACAATATGGTATCTAGGTTTACACTGTTTAAGAAACCGGGCCAAAGTATTACAGATTCATAACAAGTCTCAATAACAAAATTCAATGTAAGTCTCAGAGTCACTGCCCGAATTAATACGACCACCTCAAGAGCATATTTTACAGGTTACTGATGGTAACAGAGAATGTCGATTTTTTTTTTAATTATTTAGATTTTAGACTATTCGTTTCTAGGATTTTATTTAATGATTTAATATATTATGACCAAAGAAAAGAAACAAACAAATTCAAATTGGAGAGTATTATACTCAAGATATTAAAACTTTTTGTCACAGTTCCAGAAACATAATTAAAACGATCCAATCACAGAATCCTCATTAGATTGAAATGGAGAATATTATATCTACTAAATTTATCGTATATTTCTTTATCAATAATAAAATTTCTTTAACTAACAAAATTCAAATTTAATGAAATCTAAACCTTGATTTAGTTAAAAAAGAATTGTAGAGAAGGAAATCTAACCCATATATATATATATATATATATATATATATATATATATATATATATATATATATATATATATATATATATATATATATATATATATATATATATATATATATATATATATATATATATATATATATATATATATATATATATATATATATATATTATAATTCTTACCTTTTTTGTTTTTGTAACAGCTGAAACGGTATAATTAATAACTCCAATTTTGCTGTCTCCTACTTTATTCCAATTGGTCAAATAATTCGAAGAAAATTAAACTTTTTTTTTTTCGGAAGTGAACTACAAAGAAATTCTTTATGCTCTAAGAACCTCGGCGTCACCTGTGGTCAACTTAAAAAAAAAAAAAATAGTAATAATCACTTCTCGAGGAACTTCAAATACTGTCCTGGCTTTGAGATACAATTATATCTCTTTTACTTTTCATCACACTTTTCGCTGCAAGCTATTCGTATATCAAGTTATATTTATGATTAATATCATCTCTTTTCACTTCACTAAATAATTAATGCACTTGACTTTGAAATCACATGCTTGGAAAATAACTGCAAAGTTGCGATACTTCCGAGCTACTACTATATCCTCTTTCAACGATGGTTAGTCATATACTGACGTTAAAAGGAAAGGTCCCGAAGCTGCAGACGAGGATGCGTTCATTTACTAACTTCACCAAAACGTTCCGTACACTAGGAAAACATTCACGTTCGATATTATTTTCATGTTTACGACGCTTAATTTAGGTTTGATTATATATATATATATATATATATATATATATATATATATATATATATATATATATATATATATATATATATATATATATATATATATATATATATATATATATATATATATATATATATATATATATATATATATATATATATATTTAATAAAATTATTATTATTAGTATTATTAGTATTATTAGTATTATTATTATTATTATTATTATTATTATTATTAGCAGTTGTAGTAGTAGTAGTAGTAGTAGTAGTAGTAGTAGTAGTAGTAGTAGTAGTGATTTTATTATTATTATTATTGATACATCTTACCGCATATACTCAACGAACCATCATTATTATTTATTATTCCAGCAGTTCTTGAGTAACAGCACATGATTTAAAGATGTATTATAATTAACATTTACACAATTTATTGGGAAATGAAATTGTTAACGCTACAATAAAAATACATTAAGTAATCAAGCTTACTTTTTTTTTTAAGTTTATCCTCATAACTCTATTAAATTACACGCTTTTCTGAGTCATTATTAATCCCCATTCATATGGGGGTGGGCACAGACATGTTGGGATTATAAGGGGGGCTGCGACTGGATGACCTTCCTAACGCCACCAAGTGGAATTGAACTCGCGTCAGTTATTTCCCGACTAGCGTTGTTTACCACTGACTTACGGTGATCACAACTTAATAAAGGGCGAGAAATTATTACCATAAGCTATGTAAATAATATAGTGATATTAACATCTACTGTAAGAGAGAGAGAGAGAGAGAGAGAGAGAGAGAGAGAGAGAGAGAGAGAATAATTGCTGACTCTAATTGCAGGTTATTAATAAATACTATTATGCTAATAATAAATAAATTATCTTTCACACTTTAATATGTACATATGTTTTAGAGGAAGAAAACGGTCTTTGTGTTCCCCAGCGTATCGTAATAGAGTTCCTCACAAAAGATTAGTTAAAAAGCTGGAAGCTCATGGTATAGGAGGAGCTGTGCTCAGATGGATCAAACAATGGTTAAAAGACAGAAAACAGAGGGTTTGCATAACTGGAGAGAAATCAGAGTGGGGCTCGGTTACTAGCAGGGTACCACAAGGCTCGGTACTGGGTCCCATATTATTCATCATATATCTAAATGATCTGGATTCGGATATCAGTAGTAACCTAAGTAAATTCGCAGACGACACTAAAATAGGTAGAACTATAAATGGAAAAGAAGACATTCATGCTTTACAGGAAGATCTAAATAGATTATCTGAATGGTCGGACAAATGGCAAATGGAATTTAATGTTGAAAAATGTAAAGTAGTTAAAATGGGTACTATAAAAGACAATACGAGTTATAAGCTAAATAACCATGAAATCATGAGTTCTCAGTGTGAAAGGGATTTGGGAGTTCTTGTGAGTAGTAGTCTTAAGCCAAGAGAGCAATGCACAGCAGTCAGAAATAAAGCAAACATAATTTTAGGATTTATCTCAAGAAGCGTTAGCAATAGGACGGAAAAAGTTATTTTGCAGCTCTATCTTCCATTAGTTAGGCCCCATTTAGATTATGCTGTGCAATTCTGGTCACCCTATTATAGAATGGAAATTGAATCCTTGGAGAGAGTGCAGCGAAGAATGACCAAGATGATACACAATATCAGAAATCTACCATATGAGGACAGATTAAAAAACTTAATCTACATTCTCTAGAGAGGCGAAGAGTTAGGGGGGATATGATTGAAGTGTATAAATGGTTTAAAGGGATTAACAAGGGAGATATTAATAAAGTTTTAAAAATTCATGATCAAACCAGAACTCGTAATAATGGATTTAAGCTTGATAAATTTAGGTTCAGAAGGGAAATTGGTAAAAATTGGTTTGGTAATAGAGTAGCAGATGCATGGAACAAGCTTCCTAGTATGATAGTAAATGCCAATACCTTAGACACCTTCAAATGTAGATTAGATAGACATATGACAGAGGTAGGGTGGGTATGAATAGGTTAGTGCTTATTAGAAAAATCATAAAAAGAAAAATAGAATAAATAAGTAGAGTAGAATAGAATAGGTTATACATGCTGAAAATACAATTCAAAAATGGAGCTGCCTCGTGTGTGCCAGTAGGCATGTTGCAGTGTCCTCTATTCTTATGTTCTTATGGTCTTATTAAATGAGGCGTAGCGAGGAACTAAGAATCCCCTGCTCTCCATTTCCTTCCCGCATAGAGTCAAAGTATTTTACTTTGACTCAGCCATCGATCTTATAAGAAGGAATATGGCTGGTGTGTGTGTGCTGTTGGTTTGTGTGTGCTATTTGTGTGTGTGTGTATGTATATATATATATATATATATATATATATATATATATATATATATATATATATATATATATATATATATATATATATATATATAAAATTGTAGTCACCGTGGCTTAACCGGTAGCGTCCGCGACTCTTAGGCGTCAAGGTCGAGGGTTCGCGCCCCGTCACAGTCTGAGGTTAGCAAGGGCATGCACTCAGGGTAAGGATTACATCTGCCAAAACAAGTCCTTCACAAGAAGGCAACCGTCCCAGCCCTTGGTAGAAAAGGGAGTCCGTGACGTAGGACCGGAACAAAATATATATATATATATATATATATATATATATATATATATATATATATATATATATATATATATATATATATTATATATATATATATATATATATATATGAAGCAAAAAAAGGTCCATAAATAAAACACACAAAGAAGCGAAGATGTACTATATATTACGACTGGACTCCAGTCCTCTTCAGGTACAAAAAAAAAAATCACATTTTTTTTTGTACCTGAAGAGGACTGGAGTCCAGTCGTAATATATAGTACATCTTCGCTTCTTTGTGTGTTTTATTTATGGACCTTTTTTTGCTTCATATTGTGCTGTGATATTACAGTTTATTTTGCATATATATATATATATATATATATATATATATATATATATATATATATATATATATATATATATATATATATATATATATATATATATATATATATATAAGAACATAAGAATAGAGGACACTGCAACATGCCTACTGGCACACACGAGGCAGCTCCATTTTTGAATTGTATTTTCAGCATTTCTAACCTATTCTATTCTACTCTACTTATTTATTCTGTTTTTCTTTTTATGATTTTTCTAATAAGCACTAACCTATTCATACCCACCCTACCTCTGTCATATGTCTATCTAATCTACATTTGAAGGTGTCTAAGGTATTGGCATTTACTATCATACTAGGAAGCTTGTTCCATGCATCAGCTACTCTATTACCAAACCAATTTTTACCAATTTCCCTTCTGAACCTAAATTTATCAAGCTTAAATCCATTATTACGAGTTCTGGTTTGATCATGAATTTTTAAAACTTTATTAATATCTCCCTTGTTAATCCCTTTAAACCATTTATACACTTCAATCATATCCCCTCTAACTCTTCGCCTCTCTAGAGAATGTAGATTAAGTTTTTTTAATCTGTCCTCATATGGTAGATTTCTGATATTGTGTATCATCTTGGTCATTCTTCGTTGCACTCTCTCCAAGGATTCAATTTCCATTCTATAATAGGGTGACCAGAATTGCACAGCATAATCTAAATGGGGCCTAACTAATGGAAGATAGAGCTGCAAAATAACTTTTTCCGTTCTATTGCTGACGCTTCTTGAGATAAATCCTAAAATTCTGTTTGCTTTATTTCTGACTGCTGTGCATTGCTCTCTTGGCTTAAGACTACTACTCACAAGAACTCCCAAATCCCTTTCACACTGAGAACTCATGATTTCATGGTTATTTAGCTTATAACTAGTATTGTCTTTTATAGTACCCATTTTAACTACTTTACATTTTTCAACATTAAATTCCATTTGCCATTTGTCCGACCATTCAGATAATCTATTTAGATCTTCCTGTAAAGCATGAATGTCTTCTTTTCCATTTATAGTTCTACCTATTTTAGTGTCGTCTGCGAATTTACTTAGGTTACTACTGATATCCGAATCCAGATCATTTAGATATACGATGAATAATAGAGGACCCAGTACCGAGCCTTGTGGTACCCCGCTTGTAACCGAGCCCCACTCTGATTTCTCTCCATTTATGCAAACCCTCTGTTTTCTGTCTTTTAACCATTGTTTGATCCATCTGAGCACAGCTCCTCCTATACCATGAGCTTCCAGCTTTTTAACTAATCTTTTGTGAGGAACTCTATCAAAAGCTTTGCTAAAATCTAGATATATTGTATCATATTCTTTGCCACAATCTACTGCCTCGTAAACTTCTGAATAAAAAGACAGTAAGTTTGTAAGGCACGAAAAACCCTTAAGAAACCCGTGTTGTGAAAGTTTTATCAGTGTGTAATTCTAGATGTGCCCTTATTTTATTTGCAGTTATGGATTCTAGAATCTTACCCACTGTTGACGTTAAACTTACCGGCCTATAATTATTCTTTTTAACACGTTCTCCTTTTTTAAATATTGGTACCACATCTGCCAATTTCCACTCCATGGGTACCGATCCTAATTTTATTGAATTATTAAATAATGCAGTTAGAGGACAACTAAGCTCTTCCTTGCATTCCTTTAATATTCTAGCATATATTCCATCAGGTCCCGGAGATTTATGAGCCTTTAATTTATCTATTTATTTTATTACCTCCTCTCTCGTAATATTTATTTTACTGCAAAGCAATAATCCAACACAAGGACACAGTCCGGAGGACAAGCAAGCATTATATAAAATTTATAGTTGAAAGAAATGATCCCTGACCTAACCTCTAACCTCCACAAGACAAGGAGTTACTCTCATCTAATAATAATAAAAGAAAAGCTATAACAACTAAAACAATATTTCTGGATGAGGGAATAATTCGTTATGAACATCGCGATTTAGATAATCCAAAACTAAGAAGAGAGGAAATAAAAATGATAAATTTCAAATGGACAGAAAAACTATATATATATATATATATATATATATATATATATATATATATATATATATATATATATATATATATATATATATATATATATATATATATAGATAGATAGATAGATAGATAGATAGATAGATAGATAGATAGATAGATACACACACATTTACGTTGTGCATGCACAGAGGCATCAGACACAAATAAGTTGAGAAATATGATTTTAAACGCAATATACTCACGTATGCACGCGTTCACAAATACACACCCTACACCAACATGTACTGGATACAACGAGAGCCAGGGGTGGGGATGAGCCATCGCTGTTTGATCTAGTATTCACAGATATTGTTTTGGATATTGAAAAAAAAATGAGCATAAACCACCAATTGGAAAAACTGATCACTGTGTGTTGTTGATGGAGTATATCACGGAAGATGCTCTGCCTGATAGTAGAGGCACTGAGAAGGACACAAGGAGGACAATACATTAAATTTAAGTAGCTTTTTGCAATTTTCAAAAAAATATATGGAAAAAAAAAAGTAGAGTTTACTTCATTATAATCAACTTTACGTCTGTCTGCTACAAATATTGGAATCATAATATCACTAGAAAATCATTAAAAGCACATGAAATCATGTTACTGTACAATAAATAAAAACAAAAGCACATAAAATCATGTTATTGTACAAAAAATAAGAATAAAAGCATATAAATCTCTTATTAAAATACGTACAGTAATTCCAATATCTACCGTTAGGCGTCGTCACTCGTTATAATAATAATAGTAATAATAATAATAATAATGATAATAATAATAATGAAAATAATAATAATAATAATAAGAATAAGAATGCAGCAGGCATTTGCATTTATCGAAAAGGACTTTCTTTGTTCGAGGCTATGGATCCCAATGCTGTAAATAAAAACATAAGCAAAGAAAATCATGTTATTGTACAATAAATAAGATTAAAAGCACATAAATATCTTATTAAAATACGTACAGTAGTTCCAATATCTACCGTTAGGCGTCGTCACTCGTCATTCCCGCGAAACTGCAATTGTTTTGAATTGATATTATGAAGAAAATTGACAAAAAGCATTAAGAACAAACAGCAAACATATTTTTAATATAATATTATCAGGGAAATAGCGTGTGCGGGCGCATCAGCTGATACGGAAGTGGGACAAAACGTATGCATCCTTGTCCTCATTGCCACCATCATTGTTGCCAGAATACATAAATGAGAGAAATGATAAATATAAAAAATATACGTGTAAGCTGGTTAGTTATTTCAAGTATCTTAAAGATGAAGTACATATTTATTTAAATTACAGTACTATCATCTTGTAATTATTATATTTAAAATGTACCATACATTTGAAAATAAAAACATCCGCTTTATCTGGCAACACTGGCCCCCATGCTAAGCCTGTTGCCAACGGCATAATAGAGTTCATTAATTGTTTACTGTACATAGATTTAAAAATAAAGATACTACCTGTCCAACGTGTGAAGAGAGCCTAGAACATTTTCTACTATTTTGTGAAGCATATGCACAAATAAGAACGGAATATAGTTTTTTAACACAACCATATATAGAAAAGAAAATTGAAATAATTGCTAATATATTGTTATTTAGATATTGTAGTGAAAAAAACATCAAAGAAAGAAAAAATTTATAAAAAGAATTTGTAGGAAAAGAAATCAAATAATAAAAACCACACAAACAATTTAGCAAAGCAAAACCAAGACTTGGGAGCTGTTGCAAAAGGCATATCCCACCCAACTATATTACTACTACAGTAAATCTGTATATCTAGGCTAGCCTAGAGACAAGCTAATTCGATTTAAGTCGTTTTTCGACCTAAGTCGTCTCCTGCCACCAGTTAACGATGTTAGGTGAGGTATATATATATATATATATATATATATATATATATATATATATATATATATATATATATATATATATATATATATATATATATATATATATATATATATATATATATATATATATATATATATATATACACACCCAGTTCTTGGAATAACGCAAAGATAGATTCACAGAAGTAAAGTGTAATGTAAAAATTGCGTAATGTAGCGAGTCATATTCCATAAGAAACAATGATAATGGGCATAGATACGTTTCACTTGAACGACTGAATCAGATGAGCTCACCACAACACCTCATACCACTCTCCAACACTCGCTTCCATCCCTAGTGACGAAGTTATCGGACAAAAACTTATTATCTAAGTCTAATTGGAGTAAAATGCAACACAACGAAAGGATATCAAAACATCGTCATGTATGACATTATTTTACTACTCATACTTACATAAAAGGGCAGTTTTTTGCTGATTATAGTTTAGATAGAGCCCTTTCCTTTTACATCTGGCACCGGCATACGTTAAAAGTTGCCAGAAATGAGTAGAACAGAAAATTGTCCTTTTCACCCCCTCCCCCCATCCCAACCCAGGGTGTACCCTTAAAGGGCGACTGAATCAAATGAGCTCACCATAACACCTCATACCACTCTTCCAACACTTGCTTCCATCCCTAGTGATGAAGTTATCGGACAGAAACAATGATTATCTAAGTCAAATTGATATAAAATGAACACAACGAAAGGATATCAAAACATCGTCATTTATGATGTTATTTTACTATGAATACTTACATAAAAGGGCAATTTTTTGCTGTTTATAGTTTAGATAGAACCCTTTCCGTTTACACCTGGCACCAGCACACGTTAAAGTTGCCAGAAAATTGTCCTTTTCACCCCCTCCCTCCCTCCCAACCCAGGGTGTCCCCTTAATTCCCATGTAAACGTGTGCACATGGCAGCAAGGTGGGAAAGTGCCTCTGAGGCAGTTTTTTATTTACTAAAATGAAAATTTTGTTTGCTGGCATTATTGGTGTATTTCGCATTTTTGTACTATTATTTTTTAGGGGCGTTATTCCAATTTCGCGTATTTTAAAAATATGTAACATGCGAACTGAGTGAATATATATATATATATATATATATATATATATATATATATATATATATATATATATATATATATACACCTAGTTCTCAGAATAATGCCTAGATAGGTTCTCAGAAGTGTCGGGTAAATGGAAAATCGCGTGAAAAAACGAGTTATTTTCCATGGGAAACAATGATAAAGGGCATAGATACGTTCCAAACCTTACATAGACACACCATGCCAAAGATATAAGATAAGTAAAAAACATATTTTATTACTACATAGCAAAGCAGAAAGCCCTGTATCTATTTTTAAGAGTATACAAAAGATATTCATATTCACTTTACAGCTGGAAATTAACATACATTACTATACTTTACTCTATTATGCAGTGGGCAACAGTTTTACAGTACACTGGGACATGCATGGTGGCAGTGAGCAAGTAACTTATGTGGTAGAAGAGGAGGAGGATGCAGGAGAACGATCCTCTATCCGTAAATGTATTTTAAAGATAAAATAAGAATTATAAATAACCAAAGCAAGACTAAAAAACGAAAAAAAAAATAATTATGCAATGCCTAAATCTACCATATGACATTAAAAAACTTAATCTGCATTCTCTAGAGAGGCACAGAGCTAGGGGGGGATATGATTGGGGCGTATAAATGGTTTAAAGGGATTAACAAGGGTGATATTAATAAAGTTTTAAAAATTCATGATCAAACCAGAACTCGTAATGGGTAATGGATTTAATCTTGATAAATTTAGGTTCAGAAGGGAAATTGGTGAAAATTGGCTTGGTAATACCGTAGAGTATTCCTAGTAGGATAATAAATGCCAATACCTTAGACACCTTCAAATGTAGATTAGATAGACATATGACAGAGGTATGGTGGGTATGAATAGATTAGTGTT
>JAXCGZ010016461.1:0-2500 GCA_037179515.1 Halocaridina rubra
TACAATCAAGTGCAACAGCAGTAAAATGTTGCAAAACAGTGCATGAAACACTGGTAATACAGAATGGCAGTCGTGCCTGCTTAACAGCAATACGTGGCAGTACCTGCGGTTATTGTGCAAATGAAAGGAATGAGCAACACAATCAAGTGCAACAGCAACAATATGTTGCAAAACAGTGCATGAAACACTGGCAATACAGAATGGCAGTCGTGCCTGCTTAACAGCAATATGTGGCAGTACCTGCGGTTATTGTGCAAATGAAAGGAATGAGCAACACAATCAAGTGCAACAGCAACAAAATGTTGCAAAGCAGTGTATGAAAAACTGGTAATACAAAATGGCAGTCGTGCCTGCTTAACAGCAATATGTGGCAGTACCTGCGGTTATTGTGCAAATGAAAGGAATGGGCAACACAATCAAGTGCAACAGCAACAAAATGTTGCAAAACAGTGTATGAAACACTGGTAATACAGAATGGCAGTCGTGCCTGCTTAACAGCAATATATGGCAGTACCTGCGGTTATTGTGCAAATGAAAGGAATGAGCAACACAATCAAGTGCAACAGCAACAAAATTTTGCAAAACAGTGTATGAAACACTGGTAATACAGAATGGCAGTCGTGCCTGCTTAACAGCAATACGTGGCAGTACCTGCAGTCATGGTGTAAATGAAAGGAATGAGCAACAACGAATTTTACCGACTAGCACCCAGTGCCTGAGAGTACAAACAAGTACAGTATAGCGGTTGTGCCTGCGTATGAGGGCGTATATGGCAGTACACACAAATAAAATGTCGTAAGTAATACGAACAAGTACAGTATCGCGGTCGTGCCTGCGTATGAGCGCGTATATGGCAGTACCCACAAATAAAATGTCGTAAGTAATATGAACAAGTACAGTATCGCGGTCGTGCCTGCGTATGAGCGCGTATATGGCAGTACCCACATATAAAATGTCGTAAGTAAAATTCTGGAGTGTTACCAAAAGGGCACAGATCCTATGCAAAATACACCAACGATAAGCTAACAGCTTACTAGGCAGCCAGATTACACATTTCTACTAGTAATGAGAAAATTTATTTTCAAGTGACAATTCAGACACATGAAAGGCTTTGCCTAGGCTCGGTAAATGACACCAAAGTTTTTCTTCCAATCTATGAGCAGTCAATGCTTGAATATAAAACACAATTATAAGCAAAAATACTTAATATGCTTTCTCCCAATTCCTAAATCCTAAGGAAATATAAATAATTCCTAACAAGTATCACCCTTTACGGATATATAAAACACGAATGCTTTAAAACTCAATCTTATCACGCAAATAAATGAAATTGCATATAACACGTCTTCTCGTCATGCAAAATTTCTAAAGTCTATTACCACATAATCTCATGTAGATTTCCTGAAATATTGTTTACCACATGGGAAACAAGAAAATATTAGTTACCATAATCAATATTGAAAATAAAGAAAAATTTCTTATCCGCAACGTTTCTAGCGCGAAAATTTTCGTGTGCAGCCTAAGATTCATTCATTTGAATAATCGAGCCAATGGTAATCGGGTTTCATGTGCAATCTTAAAAAGCAAAATAAAAATAAATTTATAAAATCAGTCTGTCTGTTCGGGTCCCTGTTCTGGCGCCAATCTTGTGGGGGTTTAGGATGCTAGAGTGTTGTTAAGATTCTGTTTTACTAAGGGGACTCAAAGTACCGAGCTCGGTTAAGAGCTCACAAACAGACAGGACAGATATTTGTACTTGAACACCCCATCTCTATTACCATTAGTCGGTTAAATGAAACTCAGAATTCAACTTTCTTTTAATTTTGGAAATGCAATGACATTAAAAGAATTGAATTAAATTTCTCAAATTAAATTTTATGAAATGCTGCCTCGAATCCCGGAGGTGGTGAGTACGATTTGGTTTCCCGGCACCACGGACGTATGCCAAGACTTTGGCCTCAACTCGATAATTACCTCTGTCACACAGGCAGAGTAGAATACAGGACACTTGTTGTGCTAGATGAATTCCTGTGAAGATGCCACGAAATTAAGATTTGAAAATAAACTTAGACTGCCCAGGCGAGATGTTGCCTCCGGGCAGTCTCGGCGCCAAAAGAGAGCGTCTCCTTGTTCCTCCTGGTGAGTTCATCTGTAGGATACATTTCTAGAGCAGTAATTGGCTCTGATATCATTTTAAGGACTATTTTAGTGGTGGTCCCTGGCAGGCAATTATAGCAGAGATGCAAGGGAGAGACAGTATTTTTAGGTGCAACAAGTGGAAGCAAATAAAATAAAACGAGAATAATAATGAAAAGTTAGGTTACTGGATTTAATCTCTCTTAATTTTCTTGGCTCGTAGCAGACAGAAAAATAAGAGCAGCCTTTATATCGGGGCTATACTTCTACACGTACAAGAAGAGTAAATAAGGTATATTTAGAATTAGCTATAAGCTAAAATACAAATTGCAAGTAATCATAATCTGCGAAAGTCAAGAAGTGG